>PVHX01003311.1:27202-146006 GCA_004024805.1 Geosciurus inauris | reverse complement strand
AGCCGGGCGCGGTGGCTCAAGCCTGTAATCCCAGCACTTAGGGAGGCTGAGACAGGAGAATCGCAAGTTCAAAGCCAGCCTCAGCAATGGCGAGGCGCTAAGCAACTCAGTGAGACCCTGTCTCTACATAAAACACAAAATAGGGCTGGGGATGTGGCTCAGTGGTTGAGTCCTGAGTTCAATCCCCAGTACCACAAAAAAAAAAAAAGAAGTGATTATGTGTCATTTTCAGTGCATCATGTCAGGAAGTACACAAAAGCTATTCATCACATTCTCAAAGATATTAACATTATTTACTTAGTTAAGGTAATGATTGCCAGGTTTTCCCGCCATAAAGTTAACTATATTTCTGTAATTAAAACAGCTGTGGAGAGGCACTTTAAGATTATGTGAATAGCTTGTTGCTTGTCGCACTTACTTGCAGTAGCTTTAGCATCCATTATTAGTCATTTCTTTATTAGTTGGCAGTCTGCTGTAGGGAAGAACTTTTCTTTTTACCTGTTTATGTGTGTGTTCATTTACTCATATCAGTTTAGACTCATGGCTTTTTATTCAGTAAGCTCTAACCCATAGCTGCTATCATTTTGTTTCACAAACTGTCTTGATTTGGTCAATAAAGCTCCTTCAAGTTGTGTTTCGATATCCCCACAATTCTTTGAGCACTTGCTTACTTTTCAATACAACAAAACATCTTGTTTTTCAAGACTTAATTTGTACTTTACCTTCCCAGACCTGAAATCAGCTATTTCTCCAAGGAGCTGGTGGCATGGTCCTTTTGGGGCATAGTATAGGGGAGGTACACATACTTATAGATGTCCCATTTTCCTGTAGCACTGGATACATTTATAGTGTTGTTTGTCCTTTGTAGTCAGAGAGTGCCCGAGGAGCTGATGAAGGCTTTTATATTACTGCTTTTGATGAATGTGTGATTATCAACTGCCTTTTTTCCTGTTAACTGGCATTTTAACGTGACAGATATGATCTTTTCCACATTTACTCATTTTCATGGCTTTTTGAATATATTCTAAATGTTTGATACTCAGTTTTGTTTTCTTGAAGCCAATTTGAGGAATATCACAATAAGCTAGAAAAAAAGATTTACCAAATATGCGGAATTATGTTGTTTTATTCTTTAACCCTTGTTCAGTGTTATTGGAGTGTTTGTCATTCAGAAATGAATATCATCCCTCTAGGGACCACAAAAATGTCATCTCTTCTAAAAAAAAAACAACTCTTATGCCTCTTAGAACCTTGTATCTCATATTGTTTATTTTTTGTAGTATTTCCTCTGCCAGGTTAGTCAACTTCTAAGCAGCAGCTTAACCTCAGTCGTCTCTGTATTTTACTCCACCTCCTCCACTGGCATTGCCTTAGCAAACAGAGCGCAGATGTTTATAGTGGCTCTGTCCTTTTCGTTGGGAGATGGTACTGATCTGATCCAAGCTATGGAAAACATGTATTTTTTAAAACCATTCAACATTGCCTTCATGACCAGGAATTCCTAGGTAACTGTTTTAATTAATTTTTAGATGACAAAAAGGAACTTGGAGCAGCCAGAAGAAGCCAGTATTACATGAAATATGGGAATCCAAATTATGGAGGCATGAAAGGAATTCTTAGCAATTCTTGGTGAGTGCAAAACCTTTAAAATACAGTAGTTTAAGTAGTAATTAAGCTTTTCTTAATCGTTCAATTGGTATTCTGTAGTGAAATGTAAAAACCCTTTGCGGACTGAAAAAGGAAGACAAGAAAGAAGAATTCAAGATTCTTAACTGTGGTAAATGATATGAGAATGCTGTTTCAGTTTTGTTTAAAATATCTGTTTCAGCACCTACTGTTGTGTCATTGTGTAGTTGAAATGAATTAGTAGATTTCAATATTCTTCCTATTGATTTCTGATTATGTGCTTATTTTGGCAATGTTCCAGGAAGCGGAGATATCATTCCCGTCGCATTCAGCGGGATGTGATCAAGAAGAGAGCCCTGATTGGGGATGATGTTGGCTTGACGTCATATAAACACCGACATTCCGGTAGTTGCCTGCTCAGCTCTTGGGTAGACACATGTTTGGCTCTCGAAATCATATTTTTATTCTTAATACAGTCTTTTAAGGTTCCACACTTTATCATCCTCTCTTCCTTGCCCTCACCCTCTGCCAACATATAGGAAAGTAAGTCAAGTCACAATTAATTTTAAATTGCCCATGCAAAGAGGTCAAATGATTTTATAAAAGCTGTTTAAAAAAAGGCCAAATGTAACATAGGAAAAACTAAAATAAAACTTTCCTTAGGAACATAATTTTTCTACTATTAATATCAACAACTGCATGAAAAATATTTTTTTAGTTATCTGATCAGATGGGCTGATGTTATTGTTCCTTTTCTAATAATGTAAATAGTCTGCTGTGTTGAGTGCTTTATGCTTATTGATTTGTGCCCATGAACATCACAGAAAAGGGAGATAACGTGACTTGGGTCTTTCTCTTTCTTTTTTCTTCATGCTTATCTAGTATATGAATCATTTTCATTATGTTTTATGAAGATTTGTTTTTATTTGAACTTAATGTGTGGAATCTTCTACATACTTATAGAACTAGTCAAGTCAGCATACAGACAGAATAACACGTACACTTATATCATTGGAATGGGACGGGATGAGGTGAAGTCTATACATTTTTACTTAATGAGTTTGAAATCTGAATATTAATAATGCATATATTTTTCTGTTATACTTTTCTAATTTCAGTTAAAGATATCTACTCTTTATACTAAAGAAATTAAAAAGTAAATTGCCCCTGATTCTAGTGCCCTAATATAACAACTGGTTTTATTTTATATTTTTTCCATGTTTATTTTCATAATAAATATTATAATTCTTGTAAATATATACTTTATATTCACTTACTATAAACATTTTCCATAAACTTTAAAATTAATAATTGATTTTCAGTAACTGGGATGGTTGTGTGCTATGAAGTCACTGCAAACATCAGAATAGTAAATACTAACAATACAAAAACCTCTGGTCACACTATTTTCATCAACTGCTTAAAGATGCCTTATTTGATGTATATTGTTGATTAATTAACATTGAATTCACAGTCAACAACAGTATTTTAACTTATATCTGACCGGGGCTTATCTAGCACATGTATTTACTCTGTAAGTCACATCACAGCCTTCTTGCACTTAACACTAAGCAGCCCTTCAACACTTTGAGGGCCATCTTAAACTATGAAATCACCAACAAAAAGCACAAGAAGAAAAATAAGATAGTCAATAGACTACAAAAAAATAACTTATTACAATATGAGAGATGAAACAAGAAGGTAGAGTGTAGCTTTGTTTGACCTCTGCTGGAAACAACCTCATCCAGTGATTGAAGTTTCTTTGTTGCTCTGCACATGTCTGCAAATGACCTTGAAAGTACCCCAAGTATTGACTTAGTAATTTTGACAGATTTGCAAATACATAACGTGTGAATAATGAGAATTGACTGTAATTTAAATAACTTTATAATATTCCATTAAGCTGCTAGATCATGCTTTACCCAACCATTCTCTTCTGGACATCAGAATGGTGTCTGGTTTGGCTTTGTTATTGTCCCAATAAAATCTGATAATGCTCCAATAAAATCTCAGGGATGGGAATTTTTCTCCTTAGAGAAAAATTAGAATAGAAAAATCATACTAATTTTAGTCTAAGATTTTCCTAATGTCTTTTGGTTAAATTTCTTCAGCATTAGTGAATGTTCCTGAGGAACCTATTGAAGAAGAAGAAGAGGAAGAAGAGGAGGAGGAGGAAGACCAGGACATGGATGCAGATGATAGGGTGGTGGTAGAGTACCATGAGGAGCTTCCAGCTCTCAAGCAGACCCGGGAGCGGAGTGTATCCAGGCGGTCCAGTGCCAGTAGCTCAGACTCAGATGAAATGGACTATGATCTAGAACTGAAAATGATTTCCACTCCCTCACCAAAGAAAAGCATGAAAATGACTATGTATGCTGATGAAGTGGAATCTCAGCTGAAAAATATTAGGTAAAAATGTTCATCAATATTAGCTTTTTTTTTTCTGTACTGGGGATTAAATCCAGGGGCCCATGTGCCACCCTGCCCAGTTCAATATTAGGTGTTTTTTTCTTCTTTTTTTTCTTCAGTGCTGAGGATCAAACACAGGGCCTTGTGCATGCTGGGCAAGTGTTCTGTTGAGCTGCATCTGTAGTCCTTACCTTGATTTTTAAATACTAATACAAACACCTTAATTTTATGATTACTCTTATCTATTTTAATTCTAATTTTAGTCCTTTGTAGAAGTTGAATAAAAGCATCCAGTTTTTCTTCTGTGTGAGCAATTGTCCTTGTTATAGAAATTATAGACAGTACAGAAAGTAGAAGTTCCCTGTGTTCCTAGCCCTTCCTGATGATAACAGTTGTTAGCAATTGAGTGAATAACCTTCCAGTTATTTATTTAAAAAAAATTTTTTTTTTAGTTGTAGATGGACACAATGTCTTTATTTTATTGGTTTGTATGAGGTGGTGCTGAGGATCGAACCCAGGGCCTCATGCATGCGAGGCAAGCGCTCTACCGCTAAGCTACAATCCCAGCCCCTTCCAGTTATTTTATGCATATACATAACATATAAAGAATCTATAGGTGTATTTGTGTGGAAATGAGGCTATGGTATTTATATTATTTGCAGTGTGCTTTTTCCCATTTAATATATTACAGACATCTTGTTTTTTTTTCAACCACATGTAGTCTATTATTTGAAAGTATCATGATTCACTTAATTCCTTATTGATGGGCATTTAGGTTTTTATTTTCTTACTATTTTGTTAACTAGATAGATTCCTCAAAGTCTAGTTACTGTACTAGATTTCCTTCCAGGTTGTACCCACATTACACCTATTACCTGTATCCACACCAACCTTATCATTACCATTCTTCCTAATCTTTCATGAACAAAAAATATAGTTATTTTAATGTGTATATTTTTTACTAGTAGGGATGAGCATATTCAGTGACTGCAGAGGGTACATCTAAAACTCCAAGAGCTAAATTCTGGGGATAGTCTAATATGGTCTTGGTGATACATTTGGTGGAAGGGAGAAAGACCTTTAAAGCTGATTTGTTTGTATGGCCTTGTTCACATCATCATTTTTAGTTTTCGTAGAACTTCCTAATAGAGACTACTGGCAGAATAATGTTGGTACATAGCATGGTAGTAGAACTTGTTGACAGAGAAGTCTGCCTTTTAAGAAGGGCATTATAAACTCTGTGCCTTGACTACAGCCAGATCACATCCTAGGTGAGCAGAAAGCCCCAAGCTCAAAGTCCTCAGCTTAGCATTTGTTTGTCCCAGAAGAAGGGGGCTTATAGTTGTGTGCTCTGTGATAGTGTATGGGTGTCATGAGTGGAACTCACCATGGGAAACAGCATCCTGCTCACCCTCACTAGTCTCTTCACAGTAGGTTGATCTTGGTTTTCCTAAGTAAGTTGTTATCGTACGTGATATTTGTAAGTGAATGTTGGCCATATTGGGTTGTGTTTCTTAAGTTGTTTTTTCTAGAGTATGAAATTATTGCTTGGGCTTTATTTCACAGTTGAAGTTGGCTAACTGTGCACTTTTTTTTTTAAAGGAATTCCATGAGGGCAGATAGTTTATCCACAAGCAATATAAAAAACCGAATTGGTAACAAATTGCCACCTGAGAAATTTGCAGATGTCCGACACCTGTTAGATGAAAAACGTCAGCACTGTCGTCCACGGCCACCAGTCAGCAATACTAAATTAGGTATCCTTCTTCGTTTATGTTCCTGGGCTTCATTCTGAGCTGCAGAGAGCAAATTGGGGCAAGGATAGCTTTTTGATAAAACTTTACTGTTTTGAACTGATTTAATTATCTCTTATGGTGTCTAAATTTTGGTCTAGACATTGGAATTTCAGGACATGAAAACTTATCAGACTTTGGCAAAACTAGCTTTGAGTATTTGGTCCATAATCATTATTTTACTCTTTATGTCATTGGTATACTTTGCACAAATAGTAGAAATTAAATTGGGTAGTTTTATAAATGGTTAAGAGTTTGAACTAGACTATTTATGCATGCATTCATATAGCAGGTATGCAGTTGTGCTTGCTGTCAGGCCTGGGTTGGAAGCTGGCATGTAAGAAATCTTTGGAAAGATAACAAAACCATCATAGATCTACAGGGAAAATTGTGGAAGGCTTCTTAGAGGAAATGGTTTACCTGTATTAGAAAGATAACTTGGGATGGAGTGGGATGGGTTAGACGACAACCTGAACTAGGTCAGGGAAAGCAGAGACAGAAAGGGTGAGAATGGGATGTCTTAGGAAGGAAGACTTGATGCTGAGAAGCAAGGGAGAAAAGGCAAAGAAACCACAGAAGGGGCTCAGCCTGAGTGACCAAGGAGATTGATGGGTGCTACTCTCTGGGAGTGGTTTAAGTAAAATGGGCAGGAGCCCCAGCACAAGGCTTTTGTTAATGAATGTGTCACTAGTGTTGTTGTTGTTAGGGGGAACAGCTTTGTGAGGGGGACTTGGAGGAAAAACAAATTTGGCTTGGGGCATCTGGCCTTGATCCTTTGCTTTTTGCCAATCTTATTATATTTATTGGTTAAATGTAATAAGTTCATTGAAAACTACTTATATGTTCAAAGATTATGGCTTCTCCCTTTGGGGAACCTGGAGTTTTCATAAGTTATTTAGTCTTGTTTGGTTCTACCAAAAAAAAAAAAAAGATGATTCTGAAGCAGAATATTTCTGAAGCAGTCAGTTGAGATTCTTTTCCCTGTGGTAGTACCTGTCTCTGAAATTCCCTAGGAAAATTATGAAGACCAATTATGAAGAGAAGAGTCTTTTAGAAGACTGATTATGTCTGGTTCTATGTCCTCACTCAGGGAGATTTGGTACCAGGTCCTAAGAGATCTCAGGTTAAGAGTACAAGTAATGAAACACACACATTTGGTCACTGTAGTGCTTTTTTCTTTTTCCAGATATACGACAGCGGTTAGGAAAAAGACCATATTCTCCAGAAAAGGCTTTTAGTAGTAACCCAGTGGTTCGGAGAGAGCCCTCTTCAGATGTACATAGTAGGCTAGGTGTTCCCAGGCAAGATATTAAAGGCCTGTACTCTGATACTCGGGAGAAGAAATCAGGTAGGTAACTCTTAAAACTGATGGAAATGGGAATTGGAAAAGAGCAGAGGCAAGGAGCAGCACTTGCTACAAATAAATGAGTTTTCCTCTTCCATTATCATTATTATGGTCATTGTCATTGTCATTATCATCATCATCATCATCATAAGGCTAACAGGAAAGTTTAGACAGTAGAAAGAATACACACCCCTGCTTCTTTTAGATTAGCACAAATCCTTTTTAATTTTATGTGTGTATTCCAGTTTTTGTCCAAATACATATCCTATTCTTTTTATATAGTATTTTATTGTAATCATTTTTCCACATTGTTATACTCTTCATAAATAAAACTTTTAATTGCTTTATATATAGAGTATCTGCACCACAAAATTCTAAACACGTATTTTTCTTTTGTTAGATTTTAATAAAATATACTTTAAAAAATGAATGGACATATGCTGAAAATAGTTTACAGGCCCCCCTCAATTTGCAGAATGTTAGAGCTACAATTTCCTGGCAGAGTGAAGCAGCACACAGTGTGGTGAGTCTCACCCAGTCCGGGCAGATGTGGCAGGGAATAGCCTCTCATGCGCCTAACATGGGGGCACCTGCCCCTAGCAGTAAGGATCTCCCATTCAGTCCTGACCTCTCCATTTGCAAGCAGGGGCTGCTGCAGCCAGGGAAGTGAGATTTTATTTTTTTTACCCAAGTCTGCACAGTGGTTTCAAGTATCACAGACACTAATATCTCCTGCATGTCAGGGGTTGGCAGTGCCCCTGCTTCCTCAGAACTACTCTGGATTTCAGCATTGGCTGCCAAACTAAAATGCCTTCTCACCCAAACAGGTAGCTTATGGACTCGCTTAGGATCTGCACCCAAGACCAAAGACAAGAATATGAAAAAAGTGGATCACAGGTCCCCCGGCACTGAAGAAGATGACTCCGAGCTACAAAGGGCGTGGGGGGCTCTGATTAAGGAGAAAGAACAGTCTCGCCAAAAGAAGAGCCGGTTAGATAACTTACCATCTCTCCAGATTGAAGTTAGTCGGGAAAGCAGCTCTGGTTCAGAGGCAGAGTCTTGATGCCCCCAGGGCCTGGCAGCTGCCAAAAGCCTGACATTCTTGCACAGGGTAGGGTGCGCAGTAGGGACCTGCCCTGCAGGAGTTGGCGCCCCTCGTGCTCCTACTCATACAGTCACCCTCAGCTCTTGCTACTTCAGCAAGACTTCTTAAGAATGTGACGAGTTTTGAAGGGCATCTCTCTCTTTTGCTGCAGTTATAGTTCTGGGCCCTCAATTCTTTCCCCACCACCCCACAAGCTTTATCTTTTGAGAAAAAGGCAGCCCTCCAGATTTTGTAGACGTTTTTCTTAATATTTTTAACATTGTGTCTTTTAAAAGAAATGTTTTACACAGTTCATCCAAAGAGCAGAGAACTGAACTTCTCACTATTGCCTTGGCCCTGACAGCTGTTACCAGCACCCTTTTCCCAAGAAAAGTCAATTCCCAGGTGCTTATTGGACAGCCTCCGAGGGGGAAGATGAGGGAAACTGCCAGCTCACCCTTCCAGGACCCTAATGTGGGGGTCGAATCTCGTGGACCTGACCTCAGAGGTACACCAGTGCCGTGCCCAGGTAGATAAGAGACGCAGCATCAATCGCGCTTCCGTTCCTCCCTTGGGAATTTCTGTTAGAGGCCTCTTACTGGCTGTCAGCTTGATGTGAAGATAAAGTTCAGTGCTGTGGGATTTTTAGGAACAAAAAACTGTGACTTCTGGATTTGGGGTTGATTTTTGTGCTAGGGGTGGGGTCATGGGTTAATGTTGAACAATTTTTTAAGTCTGTATTATGTTTTAAAATATTAATGATTTAAAAGTTTAAATTTTTAATTTTTATATGTGAAAGTTTCTCCTGTTGGCTACAGGGGAAGTTCAAGTGGTGTCTTCTTTGTGCTGTTAAATATATATTATATACTTTGGAAGAAGACAAAGAGAGGAGTCTCATTATTTTTAAATGATCCTAAGTGTATGATCTGTTTTGTGTACATAGAATTTAACTTGCTTTATGGCCACTGTAGGAAAAAAACTCCATCCATCTGAGATGGGATCTTGTTTATTATCACTTTAGAAGTGAAACATTGATAATTTATTCTTTCTAAGTTGTGGCTGAAGACTTCTTCAAAACTGGCAGATAAGATAATAGTTTCAGAAATTTTTAGTTTATTTTTTAGCTCCTTTCAGATTATTTTACCATAAAAGGAGGTAGATTATTTTGTCTTCCTGTCTGATTTTTATGTTGAAGTATTTAATACCATATTCTTCTACAGGCTTAAAAGTCACATTTCACTTCACTTTATTAGAACTTGGGAGTTAGAGATAGTAAGTAGTAAGGCTTTGTCCCTTTTGTGATGCTACAATTCTTCACTTGCTTGGATTGTTCTGCACCCAGTGCAACCCTGGATCCTGGAGATCTTGTGGCTAAGTTGATGTCATATTGGTAGTTGATTACACTGTGGTGCTAATAAATGCAGAACAGTGTTGTTAATAAAGAAAGTAAAGGCTGTGAGTCTTGAGGGCTGTAATGAAAACTGTATTGTACCGTATTTTGTTGGTTAACCTGCTTTTTTTCCTCCCTTTAGAAAGATGAGATCATATAACCAAGGCATATTTCGGCTTCCTAGGATTCTAGGAAAGAGATGGTTCTGACTTCTTTGCCAGTGGAGACAAGGCCTCTGAGATTTCCCAGCTCAGCTCTACTTGCCTTGTGAAGCACCCAACTCAGAGCCAGGTTCTTAGGAGGAAGGTTCCAGGGTTTGGGGGGTTGATAGAGTTAGATGTGCAAGGGCCTGTCAGATACCTGGATGCCAACCCCTAGCTCTGCTCCATGGACCTGGGCCTTAATTTCCCCACCTAGCAAATGGATGGGCTGGTATGGAGCTTCTGGCTTTTTTGGTGCATCTCAGTGGTGTTTTACTCTTCCCAAAGCTGCCTTTGCAGTGGACTATCCAGTACTACTTTGTGTTATAGGTGGCTAAAGGGTCAAAGAAACAATGGCAGTCATGAGATTGTAGACAGGGACTTATCTCTGTCCTGTGACAGTCTCTGGTTCTACTTATGGGTTAAAGATATCCTTGTGGTTTCCTAACTGACATGGTTTCTATAGGGTTTAGAAAATGCCCTTTTGGAGACTTTTTTTCTTTTTTGGTTTCCCAACAGCAGTTTAACCTTGTTCGCCCCATGGTTTTTCAGCACTCTTTAACCTCCTAAAGTTACTGGTCTTCTCGGCCTCTCTTACTCTATAGCCTGCTCTTACCCACACAGGTCTTGCAACATCTCAAGTGTGCCCTGGATGCTCAGCCCTATCTTTGGAGCTTAGGAGTGAGAATGGGTCAGATATTCCTCTGTAATCACAGACTGTGGAGGCTGAGGCAGGAGATCCCAAGTTTGAGGCCATCCTCAGCAATTTAGTGAGACACTGTCTCAAAGTAAAAAAATGGGCCGGGGATATAGCTCAGCAGTAAAGATTCCCTGGATTTAATCCTTAATACTGAAAAACAAAACAAAACAAAACTGGGTGGGACAGTGGGGACAGCTTGGCAGGCACTCCGGCATGTTTTTCTCCGGGGCACTCTCTGTACATGAAGGCAGTAGGGCTATATGCTTTCTGTATTCCTCTTAGTCCTTACATGTAGGAGATTTTTTAAAAAAATTTTTAGTTGTTGATTGACCTTTATTTATTTATATGCGGTGCTGAGGATCGAACCCAGTGCCTCCCACATGCGAGGCAAGTGCTCTTACCACTGAGCCACAATCCCAGCCCACATGTAGGAGATTTTAAATACAATTTTGCTGCTTGATAATGACTGCAGATACCTCATTTCAGTTTCCCACTCTTACTCCTGGGAGAAGTACCAGGTACCCACGAGTATTTGAAGAGCCTGCCACAGATGTAAACTATCCTCCCCTGCCACCCCTCCTCCCAGTTTGTTTCCATAAATCTCTCCCCTTGTTTCAGTCAGTGTGTATCCCATTCCCTCTTCCTTGGCCTGTGCCTGACTGTCCCTCTCCATTCTGCACACTGAAGATGGGATAGACATGTGTTATTGGCAGCTTAGTTGATACTTGATATGCATAGCATATGATTCACACATTTAAAGTGTATACCTCAGTGTGCAGCCATCAGCATAATAAATTTTAGAACATTTCATCACCAAAAAAGAAATCTTGTACTTCTTAGCAGTCATTCCCCATTTTTCCTTTTCCTAGCCCCTTGGCAACTGCTCATCTTTCTGTCTTTATGGCTTCGCCTGTTCCGGACATTTTGTGTAAATGGAGTCATATATTCTTTTACTTAACATATTTTCAAGGTTCATCCATGTTGTACTGTATCAGCACTTCATTATTTTAAATTGATAGATGATATTTCATTGTATGAATGTACTACATTTTATTTATTCATCAGCTAATGGACATTTGGGTTTCCACTTTTTGGCTATTAGGAATAGGTTTCTATGAGCATTCATGTGCAGGTTTTTTCATGAACATAAGTTTTCATTATTCTTGGGTTTTTACTTAGGAGTGGAATTGCTGGTCATATGGTAACTTTCTTTAATCTTTTAAGGAACTGCCAGGCTATTTTCCTAAGGAGCTGTGTCATTTTTCTTTCCTACTGGCAATGTATGTGGGTTCCAGTTACCCCACATATTTACCAACACTTTATATTTTCCAACATGAAATGTTGTCTCACTGGTTTTAATTTTTATCGTCCTAATGACCAGTGATATTGGGCAATTTTTCATGTGCTTCAGGATGAACTTGTTTTGGTAGGGGGCAGTACTGGGGATTGGACCCAGTAAGGTTCTACCTCTGAGCTACATTCCCAGCCCTTTTCATTTTTTATTTGGATACAAGGTCTTACTAAATTGTTGAGGCTGCCCTCAAACTTTTGATCCTCTTGCCTCATCCTCCTAAGTTACTGGGATTACAGATGTGTACCACTGCACCCTACATGGAGTGAACTTTCTTTTCTTTTTTTTTTTTTTTAATATTTTTTTTTTTAGTTGTTGATGGACACAATGTCTTTATTTTATTGCTTTGTATGTGGTGCTGAGGATCGAACCCAGGGCCCCACACATGCGAGGCAAGCACTCTGCCACTGAGCCACAACCTTAGCCCTGGAGTGAACTTTCTTAAATATCAATCTGATCCTGTTTTTCCTCTGCTTGAAATCTTTCCAGAGCTTCACCATCACCTTTGGAATAAATTCTAGTCCTTTGATAGTTTATAAAGCTGGTCAAGATCGAGCCTCTGGCATATTATCTCTGTCCTCTTCTACCCATTCTCCCCTGCCTTCTGCTCACTGTTTCCCTGGATCCCTCTTGATCTCACTAGCCTTCTAGACTGCAGTGTGCCCCACCCCCAGCAACATGATTACCACCCATTTTCTCCACCTCCTGCCTCAGCCTTGCCTTCTTTATTCCCCTTATTCTCGAGGTCTTAGGGGCTCTTGCAGGAGGTAGCCTCAATTTCCAGAGCCAAGGCATGGGCTCTTTCTATTTATCCCATGGTCATAGTGCCACAAAGGAATTGTAGCTTACTGCAGGGTTAGGTTATAAAGTTAGCACCTAAGCTGTGTGTGGTTGCACACACTTGTAATCTCAGCAGTTCAGTTTGAGGGTCTGAGGCAGGAGGATCACAAGTTTGAGGCCAGCCTTAGCTGTTCAGCAAGACCCTGTCTTAAAATAAATAAAGGGGATCGGGGCCGGGCGTGGTGGTGCACATCTGTAATCCCAGCACTTTGGGAGGCTGAGACAGGAGAATTGCGAGTTCAAAGCCAGCCTCAGCAATGGCAAGGTGCTAAGCAACTCAGTGAGACCCTGTCTCTAAATAAAAACAAAATAGAGCTGGGGATGTGGCTCAGTGGTCAAGTACCCCTGAGTTCAATCCCTGGTACCAAAAAATAAAAATAAAAAAGATGGGGGGTATTGGGGAATGTAGTTTAGTGGTAAAGTGCCCCTAGGTTTAATCCCCAGTACCAAAAAAGAAAGAAAGAAAAGAAAAAGTCATCAGCATCTAAGATCATAATTGAGTATAATCGAAATTCCAAGGCAAGTGCCACATTGAAGACCACCATCACAAGGTCCCTTGCAGTCAGTCTTGCCTGTATGGGAACAGATCATTGCTTTGATTGAATAACAGATGAAGTAGTTGACCTGCAGTTAGGGCTATGTTATGCAAACTCACTGGTATTTAGGTGTTAGAATCACACTAAATGAGAAGGTCACTTTTGAGGAGCTTGGAACTTCCGGCAGGCCGCAGAGCCAGCAGAGGCACAAACCTGCCCAGGCAATACTGGGTGCCTGGGCTTGCTGAGAGAAGGAGAGAAAGATGGAATGGCCCAAGCCACTTGAAATAGTTTTTCTTTCTCCTTGTCTTTTTTTAAACTTTACTTTTCAGATAAATACCATTGTGTTAATTAAGTGAAAAGTGTATGTATAATGCCAGATCACTACTTCCCCAACTTAGCACCCTTATACACTGGACTGTAATTTCCTATTCTTGGTTTGTCTGTTTTGCTAGACTGTAAGCTCTGTGAGAGCAGGGACCCTATCAGGATTGTTCATCAGGGTTTACCCAGTGCCTGCCATCATGGCTGGCACCTAGCAGGTCTTCCATAAACAGCTACATCCTTTGAGGCCCTGGGGACTTATTACAGGCTACTCACGTTTCTGCCATTGACATGCACTGTCTTATTTTCCTGTGTTGTTTTCCATCTAGCCTGTGAGCTCGCAACAGAGCACATGTCTATATGTTGTTTTCTCTGTAACCTAGCACCAGGACAGCCCAGAGTAAGTAGTGCTTTACAGGTATTCAGGAAATAATGAATTGTAAACCTGCCCAGCTGTGTCCCGTTATCTGCAATCTAGGCTATTCTAGATGAGCCCACCAGATACAGAAAGGGAAAGATTATTCACTGTTGTACTTTACTGGTATAAGAAAAAATTTCTTATTACATAAACCTCAGTAAACATCAGATTTTGATGGTCTGGCCATATCTGAGCTGAACCTTCCCCAGCCCTTAAAGAATTTGCTAGGAAATAATGCAGATAGTCTAGACTTACTTTTTAGAAAAACATTCATCTGCCCTGGGACAGGAGGAAAGGAACCTGGTGGGTGAGAGGCATGAAAGACCACTGAGTCAGTTTGTAGCCTCTGGTCCTGTTGGTGAGGAACGTGACAGCCATCCAAGACAAGTGACAAGAAATAGTTTATACCAACAGCAGCTCTGTGGCCTAAAGCAACATTTCTCAAACTTCTCATGCAGAGCATCCTTAAGGTCATGATGAAATACTAACATGCACTTTGGCTTAGAGTCAACAGCAAATTGTGGCTTCGCGGATTAATTCACTGCTACAGAAGCAAGTTTGATGCATGAGTATTTACTTTTAAACCTATATAACAAGAAGTAAATTAGAAGTTAAGTCATTTTTTTCTTTAAGATAACAACTAAAAGGAGAAAGTACATTTTGTAATCTTGAGAATAGCACATTTGCTTCAAGGAAGATTGTGATTGCATAATTTGACCAACACCAAACATCTACTTTTCTTACATGTTTATAAAATAAAATAAATCTTAGAAGAAAAAACATTGTAATGCTTTTTTAAATTTTATTTTACCTCACTGAAACTCTGTAAGCATTTCACAGAACTTTAGTGTTCCCGGGAGCAGTTAGGGAAATGCTGCCTTAAAAGCCTATTTTAAATAGTTCTGAGGCATTAAAGTAGGATTTTGCCATACTGTATATAAAACTCAAAAGAGTGTAGGTGTTACTTGACCTACCAAAGTCACTACTCTGCTTGGGGAGTCACTACTCATCTGTTTGAGTGATTCCAGAGATCCTCTCTGGATGCCCAGATTCTTAATTAGTTAAGACTTTGAGGTACTTCAGACTGTTTGTCACCCTCAACCCCGGACCAGTGTAGGTTAGTGAGGGCAAGAGGCCTATACATTGGCAGGAGAGAACACATGGCCTTCCTGTTTCTCTCTTCTAGGGTTGTTGTAGAAGTGTATGATGTTTTCCTCAGAGGGCCTGTAAAGAACTGGCAGCACTTTTAGCTCAAGAGGAATGTCTTTTGGGGAAAGTCAAATAGGATGGTGGCTGGAGCTGGGGCTAGGACCCTAGGGACTCATTGTACCTCATAGTCAACTGGGAAAAACCAAGTAAGTCCCTTCCTCTCTGGGTCTTAGTTGCCTTGTCTTTCAGGCAACTAGGATGATCTCCAAGTTTTCTTCTGGTGCTAATGTGTATTCCAGGACCCCTGCTATACTTTCCAAGGAGCACTGGGAATTGCAAGTTAGACAGGAAAGAGGTGGGGCAAGCAAGAGGCCTGGTGATCCCCTCCTAGTCCCTCAGCTATGAAAGGACTAGAGAATCCTCTCCCTTGCTCCCTCCCCCTAGTCCTCCAACCCTTAGCACATGCATGTCTATGTGTGTACACATACAAGTCCAACTCAATCTTATGTTTGGGTAGGTAACCCAGCATATCAGTCTGCTAATGCTGCTATGATAATTATCGACTGGATGGCTTAAACAACAGATGTTCGTTTTCTCTTTAGATCTGGAGGTTGGGAAAATGAGCTTAGGGTGCCAGTATGGTGAGGGCCTTCTTCTTGGTTTCCTGGCTCACATGGCCTTTCCTCTATGTGTGCATGTGACCCTTAAAATGCCAGTGATTCTATTGGATTAGGACTGGGCTCCACTCTTTTGACCTCATTTGACCTTAATTATCTCCTAAAAGGCATGTCTCCAAATAGAGCTATATTCAGGGTTAGAGCTTCAGCATATTAATTTGGAAGGGGATGCTATTCAATCTCCTGCACACAGTGATGTGATGATGCCAATCTATATTTGTGGAATGAGGTCTTTTTTTTTTTTTTTTTGTAATTGGGGATTGAAATCAGAGGAGCTTTACCACTGAGCTACATTTCCAGTCCTTTTTATTTTGAGACTAAGACTTGCTAAATTGCTGGGGCTGGCCTTGAATTTGAGATTGAGATCCTCCTGGCAGCCTCTTGAGTCCCTGGGATTAAAAGCATGTACCACTGTGCTGGATGTGTCCCTATTTTTTTTAAAGTTCAAAACACATGTATTTAAAGGCAGGAAGGAGCCGGGCGCGGTGGCTCAAGCCTGTAATCCCAGCACTTAGGGAGGCTGAGACAGGAGAATCGCGAGTTCAAAGCCAGCCTCAGCAACGGCGAGGCGCTAAGCAACTCAGTGAGACCCTGTCTCTACATAAAACACAAAATAGGGCTGGGGATGTGGCTCAGTGGTCGAGTACCCCTGAGTTCAATCCCTAGTACCAAAAAAAATAAATAAATAAAGGCAGGAAGGTTTATAAAGGTTCAGTGTCCTGGTTCTAAAGGAGATAGACCTCTTTAATTTCCAGCTCAGCCACTTGATAATCATGTGGCATTTGGCAAAGTACTTACCCCCTCTCTGGGAGTAGGTATCCTCATCTGTGAAATTGGAGTACCTTTGGATGAGAGCTTACCTGGAAGGCCTTGGCCCTGATTTGAGTGCTCCCTACTGAGCATTGAGTGAGTGGTAGTGATTACCATTGCTCTGCCCCCAACTCCCCTGCAGTCTTATGAATTCATTCTTCCAGCTTCCTAGGACTCAGAAGCCAGGTTGGTGTTTAGAACCTTTTCCTGTGCCTGGAGGCTAGGGGCAGGCTGGGGGACCAACCCCTTCCACTCTCAAGATGGTGTGGATCTACCTCAAGCTGCACATTTCCATCCTTGGATATTTTATTTTTTTATTTTTTGGGAGGTACCAGGGATTGAATTCAGGACACTCAACCACTGAGCCACATCCCTAGCCCTGTTTTGTATTATATTTAGAGACAGGGTCTCATTGAGTTGCTTAGTGTCTCGCTGTTGCTAAAGCTGGTTTCCCAAGTTGCTGGGATTACAGGCGTGTGCCACTGTGCACGGCTTCATACCTGGATATTTTAAAGAGCTTCTTATTTTGAAATAATTTTAGAATCATAGAGTGTCAAGGGTAGAACAGGAAGTTTGGCCACATTTTATTATTCGTTCTTTTCCTTTCTCATCCTCTGGACCCCTTGTTTTTCTTGCCCTTCTGAGCCATGAACTGTTAAGAGTTATTTGCATACATCATGCCCCTTCACCCATACAGAGCTTTTTAGTGTGTGTTTACTAAGAACAGGGGCATTCCTTTATGTATCCATAGCATAGTTACCAAATTCAGGAAATGTGTAATGTCTGGTCCATAACAATAGCTACTTATTTGTAGTTCATGCCTCAGTTTTGCCAGCTGGCCCAATAATGAACTTTAAAGATATTTTATTTTTATTTTTTCTGATCCAGGCTCCAATCCAGCATGGAGTACTATCCTGCCTTTAGTAATCCTCTTTGTCTCCTTTAATCTGGAACAGTTCCTTAGCCTTTCTTTGTCTTTCTTGACATTGATGTTTTTGAAGATTATAATGAAGTTGATGTAGGATATCCTTCAAGTTGGTCCCTTAACATTCATTTAAAATAAAATGAGTTAGGAAACCACTTCCCCTTTTATTTTGTATAAGTATGTATTTGCTGAACACACAACCCTGTTGTGTGCTATGAGGGAGGGACAAACCCTGGTCCCTACTTGGGGACCTTAAGTTTTGGTTTGCGGGGAAAATGTTACCATCAGGTGCACTTAAGGGGCCCCCTGTGTTCTTGTGCCTAGAGGCACTGACAAGCTTGGATACTTACACCTTGGATGGATGTGGGACGAGTCAGCATTCTAGAGGTCTACAAAGATGCAGAAAATGGCCCTGCTTCCTTTCCAGCATCCAGTCATCGCTACCTGGACTCCTGAGGTGCCCTGAAGGTCACACTCCAAACACGAAGTCTTGCTTCATGTGGAAGTCTTAAGTGAACTGCAGTCATGGTTTCTAGCCCTGCCTACCAAAGGATCTGCTCTGATTTTGGGGTACTCCCTTTCCTTCTGGCCCAGTGCTGGGAAGAAGAGTTCCTATGTGGCTCTACAAAGTGCCCTTGGAACTCAGGATGAACTGGGGAAAGGAAAGTCACTTAGCCCTGGAGTGGTGGGAAGGTGGGCTGCAGATTGCAGGCTCCAGCGCAACCTGTGACAAGGTTAAGCAACCTTAGGATGGTCTGCGTTTTGATATGGCTGGCAGATCAGATCATCAGACCTGGAGCTTTGCTTTTTCAGCTCTTTAGCTTCTCTGCTGGATAATATACAGGGGAATCCCATCATAAGTATTTTGTCAGACCAAAGCAAACAGTGCAAAAATATTTGAAGTGTCATTGAATCATCACAAAACATTGGCCAAACAAGCTTTCAATGTGAGAAACAGAATAAAATTGATTTCCATGTAATCATTCAGTCAACACTATTGCCTGCTTTGTTAACACATTAACATTTCAAAGTACTGTCTGGGCTGCAGACATTCCTATAATGAGAGACATCCCTGCCTTTCTGAATTTAACTTAATTAAGAGTAAGTACAAGCCGGGCATGATGGCTAATGCCTGTGATCCCAGCAGCTCAGGAGGCTGAAGCAGGAGGATCATAAGTTCAAAGTCAGCTGTAGCAACTTAGCAAGACCCTATCTCTAAAGAAAATATTTAAAAAGGCTGGGGGTTGGGGATGTGGTTCAGTGGTTTAACCACCCCTGAATTCAATTCCTGGTACCAAAAAAAAAAAAGTTAAGTACAATTTAAAATTAAGTTCCTGGGTTGCTCTAGTGACATTTTAAGGGCTCAGTAGCCACATGTAGCTAATGGCTGCTGAGTTGAACAGTGCAGTCCAAAACAGCTCCACTTCTGCACAGAGTGTGTTGGACAGTGTTCTCTGCACTTCCTGAAGCTTTAGGAGCTATGGTGTAGTGAGGCCTCCTTCCCTGATAGATTTTCACAGGGGCAAATTTGACAGGTGAAATTGGCCCTTCAATATGACTGGTAGTGATTTGGTTTCTGGAAGGCTGGGATAGGTCAGAGGTGTACTGCAACACTTGTGTCTACCTCTTGGGCTAGACTGGCAGCCCAGATCCCTGTGAAACTAGTTTTAGCATCAGGCTGATATAGCCCGATTTTTTTTAAAAAATCTAGGCAGTTGGATGAGGCAATGGTATCAGCTAGTGCATTGGGTCTTTCTGCTCACCTGGCCCTTTGTAGCCCCAAGCCTTGAGAGCAGAGGCACGCACAGGAGCCCAGTTTCTGACAGTGAGGGCACTCCCTAGGGGAAGGGAATCACAGTCTCACTGCTGAGACAACTGCCACCAAAGTCCCTCTGCTGGGAGCTGAGCTGAGCTGAGCTGTCTGTTGGTAGGTTTTGAGGCAGGACAGGCTGGGAACTCACGTGGATGATACACAATGGACTGGATTGTTTTTGTTCCTGCTCCTCCATCTGCTGCCAAGGACATCCAGAACCACACCGCCCTAGTCAAACCTCTACTCACCATTCCATGAAAGTGGGGTATAAGCGTGAGTGAGGGAGTGGGGGGACAGTTGTCTCTAAGCTCTTGGAACCCAGCCCACAGCTGCTGAGGAAACCATATGGCTGACTGCACAAGCAGGAGTGACTGTGGCTATTTGAAAGTGCCTATCTGCCTGTGGGTCTGCATCTGTCTGCACCTCTGTCCCCGCCTCCCAGCCTCCTCCGCTGAGGAGGGGAAGCTGAGCGCCTGGCTTGGCCCATCTCTAGCTCCCTGCTCAGCTGCTCAGCTCAAACGCACCTGCCTCTGCCTCTGCTCCAGCTAGGATGTGGCTTTTCCACGCTCTGCTCTGCATGACCAGTAAGTCATCTCACCCCATGCCTTGAGGAACTGCTGTGCTCTCAGCTGTGGCTCAGTGTCTATAGCACACCGCCTTTTTTGTGTGTCTGATGGGGACTCAGGGCCAGTGGTAGAGAAAGCAGGAGCTTCCCTGGGAGTGTGCTCTCACTCTGTGGGTCAAATCTCCAGGCTAATTGAGAAGGACTTAGGGTGTTCTGCTTTGACCTTGTTGATGGCCTGTGGCTCTAGATTCCAGGGTTCTGCCATCCCGTTGCATCCCCAGCCCAGTCTCCCCTCTCCAGGGCACCCACTCAGGACATGTCCTTAGGTCTGTGCCAAGTTAGTTAATGAAAGGGCAGAGGTTCAATTCCACCCAGCAGAGTACCTTCCTGTTACACAGCAGAGCTTTAGCTGATGAAGGTGAGGACCCTGTGAGAATGAACATTGGCAAGAGACTGGGGCAAGTGTGTTAGGGGGCCTGCTTCCTGTTCTTGTGATGTGTAGGTGGTTGTGGGGAGGCACTTCTGCCCTGGGGGCTCCCATTCTGGTCTTTAAATTCCTCATGGTCTGGTTGTGCTTGTGTGCACCTGTAGTCCCAACTCACTGGCGTGGGCTCTTTTAGGGAGGATTACTTGAGCCCAGGAGTTCAAAGCCAGCCAGAACCATGTCTTTAAAAACAATAAAACCTCACAAGAAAGATACTTAAGGCAAGCCAAGTCCCAAGCCTGCCCACAAAGTCCCCAGGACAGGACAGCATGGGGAGCGCTTGGAGTCTGCTCAGATTAAGACAGATGGTCCCTACTCGTGATCTGGGGGTCTTCACCTGGTTGGAAGTTTGGCAGGGAAATTAGGTGGACCTCAGGCACAGTAGTGCAAAGGCTCTTAGGAGCCTGCGTTCTCCCTGAAAGGCCAGGCCAGCCAGTGAGTGCTAGTATCTAAAAGCTGAGTTGATGCTTGGAGGGAATGCAGGATTAACTCCCCCATGGGTCAGATCACCCAAGAAATAAACCAAAACCTGCCCCTGCTTTGCTGTAGCACCAGAAAACATACATTTTGGGACAAATTTTGATATTTGATATTTCAAAAGCATCAGAGTAGTCATTATGGAAAAATCAAATCTTTGTTGAACTTCCTTTTTCTTATTGTATGGTTTAGACTTGTCTTTATTTTTGTTACATACAGGGTATGGAACAGATTCACCTTTCTTTTTCTTTTTCTTTTTTGGTACCGGGGACTGAGCTCAGGGGTACTCGACCGCTGAGCCACATCCTCAGCCCTATTTTATGTTTTATATAGAGACAGGGTCTCACTGAGTTGCTTAGCGCCTCACCCTTGCTGAGGCTGGCTTTGAACTCAGCAATTCTCCTGTCTTAGCCTCCCAAAGTGCTGGGATTACAGGCGTGCGCCACTGCACCCAGCAAGATGCACCTTTCTTATGGCTATGGCTTTGACAATCCATCACCAAGAATATCTGGAGATGTTTAGACTGACTCTGGTTCACCCTCATCCAGTATGGAGGAGGTGACTGGGGCCCAGAACAGGACAGTGATTGTCCGGGGTAGCAAGAAAGCATCAATGAGACAGGGCTTGAGCCCAGGTCCCAGTCATCTCCCAGGTCCAGAATACTCCCATGGCCTGGGATGTTAATCCTGACATCGTCACTCTGGGCTCTTGCTTATCTATCTCCTCTAGCCCCTCAGAAAACCACCCATCACTTCAGAACCTTCACCAGCAAGTAGTATTTGTTAAACCCCTTCTGAGGCCTAGGTGCTTCCCAAGTTGATGGACAGCAGAGAACAAGAGGAGCAGACTGGCAGTACTAAGACCTCTTAGCCTACAGCTTGGCTATGCTGTGGGACAGGTGAGAGCAGGGCTCCAGCAGTTCAGTCTGGGTGGGAGAAATGATGCTGTGACAGTCCTGCTGCACACTATGAAGCCCTGAGACCTGGAGATACACCAGTCTTGGAGGGCTTCCCAGAGAAGGCTGAGAGACTGGCTCCAAGTTTTGAGGGCTGGAAAGAGTCTGAAAAGTAGGCCAGGAGGTACCAGGGAGAGTGGGAAGAACCCCTCAGATCATGAATCCAGGCCCAACTCCAAATTCTGTGCCTGGCTCACCTGGGCTGGAGCAAATCCAGAACTGTTCCTGGCCTGGCTCTGACCTTCTGCCCTTTCCAGGCTACCTGCTGTGGCAATATCCTCTTCATGGGAGCAGATGAGATAAATTATCTAAAGGTTTGAAAAGAGGCACAGATAAACAGACACCCTGAAACCTAGAGTTACCCACACCCAAGTCCCCAACCCCAGCACACCTTGCTACCATGTGGCCCCCTGTAGTCCCCAGGTCAGTCTTCAGCCCTGACTCATTCTGTGGCCATAGCAACTCATTTCTCCCTCCAAGGTCTCAGAACTTCAGTCTACCTCCCTCAATCGTGTGAAGAAGGAACTGTGCTATTGACCTATGAAACCATGAGGGTGAAGAAAAAGGAACCGGAGTCTAGGGCCTGCTCTGCTCTGGCACCAGCTCCTGTGGCTCTGCCCAGGGAGCAGAAGGGGCAGAACTGGCTCTGCTTGGCACAGCCTGCACCTGTGTGCAAGTGTATGAGAGAAAACCTTGGTCTTTCTCTATGGTGTCAGCTGGGCCCTGGAGGCTGGAGAGATCCTTAGCAAACAGACTGGTGAAAACAAGGGGCTTTCTGGGGTGAGAAAAGACTAGGGATGGGGGCTGGGATTATGGCGCAGTGGTAGCGTGATCGCCTAGCACACATAAGGCACTGGGTTCGATCCTCAGCACCACATAAAAATAAAATAAAGATATTCTGTCACCTACAACTAAAAAATAAACATAAAAAAAAAAAAGACTAGGGATGGAAACCTGAGTATATGGAAGATGGAGGGTGAGGTTTGCGTGGGAGCAAAAGACTGTCTGTTCTTGTGTTGCCTGTCCCACTCTGAGATCAGGACATCTTGGGCCTGGTGATAAAGGCATTGTCCTTCTCCTGGGCCCCCGTGTAATGAAAGGATTGCACACACAATAACCTCTCTAGTTCCATCAGAGGGCCTAGCAAGGATGCCCCCAGGACTTGATGGGGAGAGGTCAGGCCATTTCAGGTGTGGGGGTAGAGGTAGTCCAGGCCAAGAAGAGAAGCCAGGCATGATGGACATGCCTGAAATACCAGTGACTCTGCAGGCTAAAGCAGGAGGATTACCTTGTCAATGTTGCAAGACCTTGTCTCAAAAAATAAAGGCCTGGAGCAGTGGTACATGCCTGTAATCCTAGCAGTTTGGGAGGCTGAGGCAGGAGGATTGCGAGTTCAAAGCCAGCCTCAGCAACATAACAAGGCACTTACAACTCATCTCTAAATATTAAAAAGGGTGGGGATGTGTCTCACTGGTACCCCTGGGTTCAATCTCCAGTACCAAAACAAAATTTTTAAATAAATAAATAAAAAGGGATGGGGGTAGCTCAGTGGTAGAACACCCTGGGTTCAATCCCCAGTACTGGGGGGAAAAATGAAAGAAAGAAAAGAAAAATGTCAGAGAAGAGCAGCACTTACAGGAGAGCCATGTGGAGTGTGGGCCATGTGGAGCCCTCCATCTCTCTGACCTCTGGGAAATTGGCTTGTTAATGTGAGGTGCATATGGAGTGTCTGTGGTACAAATAGGGTTTGTATGGGATGTGTATAATGTATATGGTGTGTGTAGGATGTGTATGGGGTGTGTGGGGCATGCATGATGTGTATAGGGTGTATGTGGGGATATATAGGATATGTGGGTATATACCACGCATATGGAATGTGTGAAGTATATGAAGGTCAGTGTGAGAGTATAATAAGGTGTAGGGATGTTATGAGGTATGTGTGCTATGTGTGGAGTACATATTGTATATGGGGTACATATGTGGTATATGGGGTATATGGGATGTGAGTAGTGTGTATAGTGTGCGTGTCACATCTATGATGTATATAGGATGTGTGTGGGGATATTTAGGAGGGCATATATGATGTGTATGGGGTGTTTGGGATGTATGAGGTGTAGGGTATGTGGATATATATGGGTGTGAGGGTATATATAAGGTGTATATGCTATATGTATATTGAGTGTGTATAGTGTAGGGTGTGCGTGGTGTGCATGGTATGCATGGGGTATGTTTGAATGTATATGGGGTATGTGTATATGCATGGGTAAACATGGATGTGTAGGGTTTGTTTGGTGTGTGAGGTATATAGTGTGTATGGGTGTATATGGGACTCGTGGGGGACACACAGGCAGCCGGGCCTGAGAGGTCCATGGTGAAAAGTGTGGAGGGCCCAAAGTGCCAGGCTGAGAAAGCTTGGACTTCACTGGAAGGGGAATAGAAAGCCATGGAAGGTCTCCAGCAGGGTAATGACAGTGTCACCTTGCTTCAGTCTACCTTTGTGACACAGGGACACATTGACAGTTGACTCATATGTTGTATGGAAGGTGAAATACAGAAGAAAGGGGATACAGAGAAGCCAGCAAGAAGGCTATAGTCATGGCCCAGTCCGCAGGTGCTGGGGACAGCAGGCAGGAGGAGGAGGAGGCACTCATGAGAAGCAGAATAATTGGAACATCCACACGTGCTTAGCATAGTGCCCCATACACAGTGTTGCTCAGACCTGTGGCCATTCTTGTTACTAGCTAGCCTGTGGAGGGTGAGGGAGCTGATGACCTCAGGTGACTAAGGTTTGAGGTTGAGATGATAGACCAAAGGGATGGACTAAGGATGTGGTCCATGGGTAGCTCCCCTGGACAGGCACTCTGCAGGCAGTTCTGAGGTGTGATCCTCTCCCAAAGCCTTTCTGGGCATTCTGGACCAGGCATCAGAACACTCAAATCTAATTCCACTTCTAGAGGCTATGAACCATGTAGCTCATTGCATAGATTTGGGGCAAACCATGTCCCCCTGGGCTTTAGTTTATTGGGAATAGTGATGATGATCATTGTACTGCAAAAATGTGTATTTAAAATGCCCAAAGCAAGCTAGGCATGGTGATGCACTTCTGTGATCCCAGCTACTCAGGAGACTGAGGCAGGAGGATCTCAAGTTTGAGGCCCTGTCTCAAAATAAAAAATGAAAAGGGCTGGAGGAAGTAGCTCAATGGTAAAGTACCCCTGGGTTCAACTTCTAGTACCAAAAAAAGTCAAAAAGTAGCTGGGTACAGTGGTGTACACCCGTATTCCCAGCACTTTGGGAGGCTGAGACAGGAGAATCGTGAGTTCAAAGCCAGCCTCAGCAATGGTGAGGTGCTAAGCAACTCAGTGAGACCCTGACTCTACATAAAACACAAAATAGGGCTGGAGATGTGGCTCAGTGGTCAAGTGTCTCTGAGTTAAATCCCTGGTATCAAAAACAAAAACAAAAACAAAAAAAGTAAAAAAGTGTTCAGTGCAATGGAGGAGATAGGTGAGGGTTAAGGGGGAGGCAGTGGTACTGACAGGATGGAGGGGCTCTTTGACTCAGCAGGCCCATGTGTCTGGGAACAGCTTAGTGAGAACAGCCCTGTGGGTAGTGTGGTGACAGACACTGGTTTAACTGTGCTCTCTTGCCTGAGAGCATGTGAGGGGCTTGTGGTGAAGCGTGGGTGAAGCTGTAAGAGAATGCGACAGACCCTTACCTGTGGTTACAGCTCTCTACCCTCAGCATCCACATGCTGGGCCTCCACACAGCCCTGTGTCACAGAGGCAGATACTGAATTGAGGTGACAACCCAAGATCCTTCAGTGACTCCATGGCAGAGCAAGAATTTGAACTCAAGACTGAACTACCTCTGAGGCCTGTGCTATTTTCTCTGAATCTCAGTGGGAAGAGTGAAGGAAAGAGTTTCGTGACCTAGGGGCAGCACAAGAAAAGAGTCAGGGGCCCCATGGTGGAGCAGGGTGAGTCGCTCTGGGCAGACCTAGGCACCAGATGGTTATCAGGGAAAACTCAGTGAATATGGTGACCCCACCACTTCTCTCTCTCTCTCTCTCTCTCTCTCTCTCTCACACACACACACACACACACACACACACAGGTTTTCATGCCATTTTGCCTCCACAGTGTTCTCACTAACCTAGTCACCACCTCTAAAGTAGGGCTCTGTCCTGGCAGTGAGTGGCAGCGCAACAGGAAGCTGAGCCCAGCAGGGGTAGTGCCTAGATCCTCCAGGCATTTTTGTGATCTGCTCCCTTTGTTTACCAACTCCCCAATGCCTCCAGCTTTGGAATCAGGCAACCTGGGCCCCAGACACAAATTTTCAATTTATCGATGGACCATGAGCAAATTGCTCAACCTCTCTAAGCCTCAGCATATAGGTGCCTGAGAGACAGCAGGTACTCTGGGAGGATGGCTGTGATTGTCTCTCTGGTCATTTCTTCCCTTTTCCCACCCCTTCAAGACCCCTCCATTGAGCACAGCAAAAACGAGAATGTGGTAGATGAGGAACATGAGTATCTGAACCATTTTGACATTTTCAAGGTAACTAACTCTTCTGGGTCTGGCCCTGTACTCAGCTGGGCTCTGCAGTTGAGGGTTGTGGTAGATGACTCAGGTTAGATCATGGTTTAGGGGAGACAGACTTAATCACAGGTCACTCTGATCAAGACAGGATTTAGTCAGAGCCAGAAATACCAAAGGATGCTGAGTGGGCTCAGGGACCAGTGAGCTCATCTGCCAGGGTCAGCATTGACTCCTGGCTGGCTGAGTAGGGTTTCAAAGACTAGGCCATCAGGTAGAGTGGGGAGACTGATGAGGAAGGCATGTGGACTGGAGGGAACATCTTGGGTGGAGGAGGTAGGAAGTGTGCAGGCAGCAGGTACAGAGAAGCTCCAGAGCATGCCAGGCCAAGGATACACTGGGCTGGGTGCCTCAGATGCCCAAGTGACACACTGGACTATCCTCAGGTTGGGTCTCTGCATCAGTTGTAGACAGTAAAGGGGAAGGGGCAGCCCTGCATTTACACTTGTAGCAAGCTGGGAGTTCCTACTTTTTAGTTCTCTTCCAGTCAATTTGCTGACCACATAACACGGAGCTCCACCTGAAACAGGCCAAAGAGACTTTCCCAACTCTCACCAGGCATCTTCCCTCTAAGCTCTGGATTCACAGAAGACAGTGCCACCCTCTTCCCGACCTGGGAGTTCTTGGCCTGGAACCCTTGAGAGTCCACAAATAGGCTGTAGGGGTCCACTCAGCCACCCAGGCTGACCAAGTGTAGACCACTGAGCCAGGCCCTGGGACAGCATGGTGAGCCAGGCAGTTGCACATCTTTGCCCTTGTGGAACTCGTTTTCTGGGGGAGGAGAAAGTCACAATAATTAGTACACAAGGAGAAGAGCAAAGTCATTCCAGATTGTGGTAAATGGTGAAGGCTTGTGAGGAAGAGAGTGGCCCACTGGAGTCTGGAGGCAAGGAAGCTCTGGGAGCAATGAGGATGAGGAGGAAGCCACCTGAGGAAGCAGTCTGAGGAAAGAGCACTTCCATCTAAGGGAAGATATTTTACTGGGCAAGGGAAGAATGACTTCCCTTCAGCCTTCTGGGTGTTTTGGGCTACCAATTAAACTGACATAAGGTAGATTAAAAGAGAAAACAGTCAAATAAAAACAGAAGCAGTGACAGGTGAGGTGGTATCCTGAGCTATAGAAAGAAACAGGGGCTGAGGGATTCTAGGGATGGAGACATGTATTGTGGGAAGGTGGGGGAGGAACTGAGTGGTGAATAAAGTTTGTCTTGGTATATAGATAATGTCTCTCACATAATGAATATTATCTCTTCCTATAGATTACTAACTAATGGTGTGTGTGTGTGTGTGTGTGTGTGTGTGTGTGTGTGTGTGTGTGTGTTATGGGGATTGAACCGAAGGGTGTTTTACCACTTAGCTATATCCCTATCCCTTTTTACTATTTTTTATTTTGAGACAGAGTCTCACTGAATTTCTGAGGCTCTTACTAAGTTAGTGAGGTCTTGAACTTGAGATCTTCCTGCTTCAGCCTCCTGGTTGTTGGGATTCCAGGTGTGTGCCACCACACTCAGATTTCTTTTATAAAGGAAATTTACAACAGGACAGCTTTTCAGAATTACTCACATGTCCTCAATTTTTCAGAATAAATTTTGGGGTGACACTTTCTTGTCTCCTCCAGTCATATTTTGAGGGTTATGTCCTGAGCCCCTTGGTACACATAAGGGGATGGGAAGGGCTCTGATGCTTGCCTCAGATTCTTAAAGGTATCCCTGACCCCCAAACAGGGTCCTGTTTCCTGTGTTCTATTTTGGGGCAAATGGCAAGGAGAGCATGAATCACAGCTCTGGGAAATGAGATTTGGGGTTTGTTCAGTGTTCTCACTAAAAGGAAATTCAGGGAAATATTTTCTGGCTTAAATAACAGGGCTAATTGTGCTTCGCCAGAACAATTTCTTTCTCCAGTTTTGTGGACACTGTGAATGATACTGACTGACCATTTTCATCTTTATATTGGCTTCAAGAAAGCTTATTTCATTCATTTATAGATTTATCCAGTTAATAATTTTATTAAGCTTCTCTTGAGTGCCAGTGCTGTGTTTAGAGCAAAAAGTTGGGTCATCACAGAAAGTGCTAGCACTGGTTGATACATATACAAGATGGCATTTGATCACCTTCCAGTCTGATTAGATTCTTTCCTTTTCTTAAGTCATCATTTCTATTCCATCCTTTTTTTGCCTGCCCCATAATTTTCAGTGACTTTTATCTTACTGTATTATATATTTTTATGAACCAGCACAAAATTTTTTGGGCAAGGTAGAAACATAAAGAAAAAGAAATAGAATATAGATGCTCACTGTGATATTGGGAAATACATATTTAGTCTTTGTCCCTCACTTCCTGGCATACAAATCCTAAAGTCCTTGGACTCTCCAAAGTGATACATGGCTGTGTGCAAATGCATGGCTGGTGGCAGCCCCTGGGTAGCTTCAGGATGGGGCTGCTCTTGGGAAAGATGGAGGCAAGATTAGAGGATTGGGACTTTTAGCTCTACCTCCAACCCCAAGAAGGGACAGGGGCTGAAGTTGTGAAGTTGACCACCATTGACTGATGATGTAATCAATCATGCCTATGTAATGAAGCCTCCATAAACTCCAGAAGGACAAGGTTCAGAGAGCTTCCAGGTAGCAGAATACAAGGAGGTTCCTGGTGGTGGTGCAACTGGAGAGGGCGTGGGAGGTCCATGCCCCTTCCCCCATACCTGGCTCTATGCACCTCTCTCTCTGTGTGGTATATAATATCTTTTATAATAAACCAACAAATGTACCTGTTTCCCTGAGTTCTGTGAACCACTTTAGGAAATTAATTGAACCCAAGGAAGGGATCATGGAATGCAGATTTAAATCCAGTTGATCAGAAGCACAGGTAAAAACAACTTGGGGCTCACTATTGGGATCAGAAGCATGGTGGGGGGTGGGGCAGTCTTGTGGGACTGAGCCCTCATCTTGTGGGATCTGACGTGGTCTTCCAGTAGATGATGTCAGAATTAACCTAAATTAGAGGACATCCAGTTGGTATTCATTGCTGAAGGACTTTTTGCTTGGTGTGTATGGGAAAACTCCCAAGCATCTGGGGTCACAGAAGTTATTTTGAGTAATGAGAATGTAGGAGAAACTGAGTTTTTCCCTCCATCCTCTAAATACTTTGTCTCTTCTCAGGGAGAGGAACTGGAAATTGAGTGATGAGAAACCCAGACTGGCCCTCAGAACCCTTTACCATCCTCCCCCTACCCCAATCCTTGAAAGATTTTCAATAACAAAATCTTAAGCCTATGTGAACACAAACAAGACAACTGTAAGAAACCCAAAACATTCATCACCCAGATGACACCATTATCAAGATTTCACCATACTTGCTGTATTTATTTGCCCCCCCTACACCTTATTTTATTTCCTTTGCGAAAATATTTTGACGCCTTGCTACTCAAAATGGAGTCTGAGGACCAATAGCAGCATTGGCATCATTGATGAGTTTTTTTGTTTTTTGGTTTTTTTTGGCACTAGAGATTGAACTCAGGGGCACTCAACAACTGAGCCACATCCCCAGTCCTATTTTTTGTGTTTTTATGTAGAGACAGAGTCTCACTGAGTTGATTATCACCTCACCATTGCTGAGGCTGGCTTTGAACTCGCGATTCTCATGTCTCAGCCTCCCTGTGCTGGGATTACAGGCTTGCGCCACCGCGCCGGGCTATTGATGAGTTTTTGAATAGAGTCTCAGCCCTGCTCCCTGACCTGCTCAGTCAGAACCTTCAATTTAATGAGATTCTCAAATGATTCATTCACACATTAATGGTTCAGGAGTGTTACTTTAGAGCAAATCACAAATGTAATGTAGTAATGTCATTTCACCCCTCAGTGCATTTCTGAAGAAGAGGGTGTTTTCTTACACAGACACAGAGTACTCATCAACTAAAAAATTAATGATAATTCTTTGGTCTCATCTAATACATTGTCCATATAAAAATCTCCCTGTCTTAAAATGTCTTTTAACAGTTGATTTGTTCATATTAAGATTCAAACAAGGAAAAATAGAAGGGGATCAGAGGCTCTGGGGCAGATGATACCTGCCTCTCTAGTCTTACTCCCATGGGGGGCAAAACATGGGGTGGGGGGCCCACTTTTCTCATCTGTGAAAGGGGGGTAAGTATACCACCGGATCTGATGAAATCATGGGTGGTAAAGGCCCAGCCTCCCTCATCAAATGTTCCTCTTCTGCCCATAGGCCAGGTTCTCTTGGAGGCCTTCAACGTGGATGTGACCCAGCCCTGGGTCACAGGTCAAGGAGACTCACCTTTCGTGCTCAGCTCCCTTCTGCACCAAGACCCTAGCACCAACCAGACCTGGTGAGTGGGAGGGTGAGGACTGGTGGGTTTCTGGGGAGCCTGAGAGGCATCCCAAGAAGACGTCAACATCTCATCCCTGAAGTCTGGGCAGAAACAAGAAGGATACTCAGCAGAAACAGAAAGTTCAGGAGGAGCCCTGGGTCCAAAGCTGGTCTGTAGAGTCCACAGAGCCACCATCCCTCTCCTCTTTCCAGCCTCTTCCTGCTCCACCGCCTGGGGGAGGGGAACCTAAAAACTATTTTAGAATAAAGTTCAGGAAGGCTCTTTTGTTACTTATAAAACAACGTAGACAATTTAACATGTTAAAAAGTAACTGTGCTGAACAGTTTTACCCCCCATGGGAGTAAGACTAGAGAGGCAGGTAGCATAGAAAACTTGGACGGTGACCAAAAAAAGTTTTAAAAAAAGAAAGAAACTAAAAATATGAGGCCCAAGAACTAGTGATTAAGAGTCAGGCTGTGATGTGCTGGTCCCAGTGGCACATGCCTACTGTAATCCTAGCAGCTAGGGAGTTTGAGGCCAGCCTCTGCAACTTAGCGAGACCCTGTCTTAAAATAAAATAATTAGCCAGGCGTGGTGGTGCACGCCTGTAATCCCAGCACTTTGGGAGGCTGAGACAGGAGAATTGTGAGTTCAAAGTCAGACTCAGCAATGGTGAGGCGCTAAGCAACTCAGTGAGTCCCTGTCTCTACATAAAACACAAAATAGGGCTGGGGATGGGGTCAAGTACCCCTGAGTTCAATCCCCAGTACCAAAAACAAACAAAACAAAAAAATAAAATAATTAAAAGGACTGGGGATGTAGCTCAGTGGTAGCACACCCCTGGGTTTAATTCCTAGTACCAGAAAAAAAAAAGAAAAAAAGAAAGAAAGAATGAAAGAATGAAAGAAAAAAAGAAAAAGAAAAGCAAAAAATGTAAAATCTGACTGCACTGTGCCAGTAAGGATGTGGTGAAACAGAGTTGTATGGGGGTGTACCTTGGTTTCACCACCTTGAAGAGCAATTTTGCCATATCTGGTAAAGTTGAAGGTGCACATAGCCTTTGATTCAGCAGTTGTACCCCAGATACCAACCTTAGAGACACTCCCATTAAAAAATATATATTTATATAAAAAATATTTTTTTAATGTGGTTCTTGCAACTAAACTCAGGGCCTCATACATTCTAAGTACATGCTCTGCCACTGAGCTATACCCCTAGCCTATAATTTGTGTGTGTGTGTGCAGGGTCAGGGTGCTGGGGATTGAAACCGGGGCCTTGAAAATGCTCTACTACTGAGCTACACCCCCACCTCTTACACATAAAATTGTTGATTATACATTGCTAGTAATAGTGAAAGACTAGACATGTTCATCATTGGTAAATGGAGAAATAATATATGAATCATGTAAGTCAGTACTAAAAGCAGGTCAAATGAATTAAATGAGTACTATGGTGATTAACCAGGATCCACCTCAAAACATACTATGAGATGACAAAGAGCAAGTTGTGGAATTAGATATGCAATAGTCATTTACTCAACAAATATTTATGGAACACCTACTATGTGCCAAGCCCTAGGGATGTGGTGAGCCTAGCAAACAAAACTCCCAAGGCTTGGGGAGCTTACATGTTGGCAGGGCATAAATAGGTCAAATATGTCTTCCATTATGTGGTGATAACGGTGGTATGCTAGGGTAGGATTATATCTATATTTAAGAGAAGCGTTGGAACGAAGGATTGTAATATCTGAGACCCATTTCAATTTCCCGTTGTCACCAAAATGGCTTTTACAGCTGTGTTGTTTAAAGCAGGATCTGTTTGTGATCCATATTGTTGTTATGTCTTCCTAATCTATTTTAAAGCAGTCCTTTTTTGCCTTCCCCTACTTTTTTCTTTTCCATGGTGCTATCTTTGGGCTTTTCTGTGCTTGCCCTACCACCAAGCCAGGCTCAGGCCCAGCTCCAGGCTGCTTCTCTGTGTCCAGTCTCACCATTTTGTTTCTAGTTGTTGGTCAAGGGTTGGCTTTATACCTAGCTCATACGAGCCTGGTGTCCAGACAGACTTTGGGCAGAGCCATGTGAGGCACTCAGAGTTCTGCAGAACAGAGCAGCTGTGCTTGGGGGAGGTTGGGTGGGCAGCAGAAGCTCCTGCAGCAGCCTCATAGGCCCTGGGATATGGGCTATAACCCTGTCAATCAGGCAAGCTTGATCCCTTTCTAGTCCTTTGTTTCTTTGTCTGTACAGTGAACAGTCTGGTGTAATCTTGCTTATATTGTCAATAGTAGGTTTCTGTTGTTTATAACCAAGAACTTTAACAACAATATAAATATTTAAATTGAAAAAACCTGTGTCTGTTTTGATAAGAATGGCTTGTAAATCATAAAACCACTATCAGAAATTAAATTTTTTTTTTTTGGTACTGGGGATTGAACTCGGGGCACTCAGCCACTGAGCCATATCCCCAGCCCTATTTTGTGTTTTATGTAGAGACAGGGTCTCACTTACTTGCTTAGTGCCTCGCCATTGCTGAGGCTGGCTTTGAACCCATGATTCTCTGTCTCAGCCTCCCAAAGTGCTAGAATTACAGGTGTGTGCCACCACGCCCAGCTAGAAATTAAACTTTTTCTATGCTGGTCCAACCTTCATTCCTACAATAATAAAACTATGATGTTAAGGGCTGGGCTTGAGCCTGGAGCTGGGCCTGAGGCTTACTTGGTAGATTTAATCAGTAGGTTTAAGAGATAAAGGAAAGTGCAAATCATTCATTAATTTATCCCTCATTCAGCAAAGATCTATGCTAAGAACCAGCATAGATCCTGGGGAGATAAGATAGTGGAAACATGGCCACTATCCTAATGGGGCTACCAGGCTCATGAAGGAAACAGACAAGTTGGACAATGGCAAGGATAATGACAGCTCTGGTGGGGGCATCCAGAGTACCCAGGGACATAGAGACTGCTGTGTTCTTCAGCACCTACACCAGGACTTGGGAGATGAGTAGAAGTTAGTGTAAGAAATGAAGGAAAAGTCCAGGCAAAGAGAACAGCTTAGTTGGAAGTCTGAAAGCCAGCCTGAGCAAGATGAAAGAACTGAGAAACTTCATGTGGCTGAGGCTGAGACTGATGAGAATATGATGGGTGAGGTGGGTGGTGCCTTGTCACCCAGGTACAGAGGGTTTGAAGGAGCCAGAAGCAGGGATGGATAGTGAGAAGATTGTCAGGGAGGTTTGGGCTGCAGGAAAATGAATTAAAAGCCAATGTTTATGGTGTTTTGTTTAGGTAAAATCTGATTGACATATGCCACGCACAAAAAATGAACACATCGTAAGCATGCAGGCTCATCCTGGTAAGCTGCCTATGCAAGCAAAGTCCAGATCCAAAGGACTGTGGCAGCCCATAGAAACCCCTGGAAGCCCCATGGTCAGTTATAGATACATCCCCTGCCAACAGTAGCCTTCTGCTGACTCTTGTCTCTGTAGATTAGTTCTGCCTGGTTTTGAACTTTGATATAAATAAGGCGTGTATGCGCTCTGTCCAGCTCCTCTCACTCAGCATAGGGTCTGTGAATCTCATTCATGGTATTGCCTGAGACTATAACTCTAATGCTCTTTGCTAGATTTTTGCATTGTTTGAACAGTACTAATGGTGGGCACGTGGGTAGTTTCCTTGCACGCTTTCATTTCATGGGTAGGTATACTTATTTTCACAGGGCCCATGAGTAGAATTGCTAGACCATGTGTATGCATTGGTTCAGCATGGAGTTTTCCAAACTGTTTGCAGTGCATCAGAGGATTTTAGTACAAGTTATCTGTGACCATCTCCTGCTCATTCTTCACCTGTCACTACTCCAGTGGATCCTCCCCAGAATGCCCCCTGCCCCAGGACCCCAAAGGCCTACATAGATGAGGGGTATCTGAGCTTGCTGAGTTGTGGGGGAGAACCCAGTGGGGTTCATGAAACCTCCCAGAACACCTCCTGAAGCAGAAGGGGCTCACAGGTTTGCACATGCTGGGGAGGAGGATGTGGTGGAGGCACTTCTGGGTTCCTGCCGCAGATAATGGAGTCCATGAGACCACGGACAGGAAATGCACTGGTTGGCCAACTGGGCTATATAGAGCAGGCTGCCCCACCCTGCCCTGTGCACATCTTTTCATTCCCTCACACTATTTGTCCCTAAAATATAACAGACCAGGGCTGGCAGCACCCTGGGCTCCGGCTGCTGCAAGGGGTATGGAGTGGGTTGTAGAGCAGGCCTTCCCTCCTGGGAGATTGGGAATGGACTCTAAGAAAGATAGGTTAGATCTGCGAGAAGGCAGGAGATAGACAAGGGGTGCTAGGGCTACACCCAGCCCAGAGTGGAATAGGGTACCTGTGGCTGTCAGTGGATGGCTGATCCTCTATCATTGCTGGTCAGTCAGTGTTTACTTGATTAATCAGTCTCTGGGGATCACTGGTCATGGGCGAAAAAATGGGGTGGGCAGCAGAGGCAGCTCAGATTGGGCCCCAAGTCATGGTATTGAACGACTATGATCAAAATGGCAATCTTTGGGATCTGCAGTGTATAGCTTTCATAGCCATACATGGTGGTCTCTTGGGAACTCAGTCTAAATGGGAACAGAGGCCAGGAATAAGAATGGGAGGCCAGAGGTCAGGGCTATCTACTGGCCTTGGAGGGGGTCGAGTTGCACCTTCTTTTAGGAGGGCTTCCTGAGTAACTGTCTGGGGTGAGTAACTGTCTGAGTAACTGTCTGGGGTGATTATTCTGCATGAGAAGGAAGTGAAAGGCAGAGGAAACAGCTTGGCCAAGGCCTGATGAGGATAGGTTGGTCCAGGGCTGCATGTGGCCCATGTTCTGAAACCACTTGTTGTGGGGAGCAGGGAACAAGGTGCTGGGCAAGGGCTGAGGCTTAGGCTGGGGAGAAGTCTGGGGATAGTGGAAGGGCTGCTGAGGAGGTGACCTAATTTGGGGCCTCAGCCTTCCTCCCCTCTGCTATTGCCTGGGCTGTCATTTATGTCCTTCAACAAAGATCTACTGAGCCCCTGCTCTGTGCCAGGCTGTGGGAATTACAAGGTGAAAAGGTGAATGTACAAGGTGAATGAGTTAGAGACAATCCTTAGGGAACTCACTGGTTAATGGGGAGACACAGGGGACAATAAGCAGGTAAACAAGTAAACCAGATAGGATCAGGTGGCAACAGGTTCTGAGGAGGAAATAAAATGGGATAATGGAAGTTAACTGGGTGGTGAGGTGGGGCTGGCTAGAGAAAACATTTATGAGGAGGCGACCATTAAGCAAGGCACAGGAATGACAACGAACCAAACTAGTGAAGAGTAGAAGGTGAAGGTTCTGGGCAGAGGGAACAGCAAGGCAATGGGCCCAAGGCAGGAAAGGACCAGGGGCTGTCTAGGGGACAGGGGAGGCCTGAGAGTCAGGCAGAGGCTAGACTGAAAAGCCCTGTGGGCTGTGGCTGGGGGTTTTGCTCATTTTTTAAGTGCATGGGAAGCTATTGAAGCAGGGGTATGATATGGTGTAAATTATAACAATAAATTTAAAAAAATACCAGGAAGCTATGACTATAGACCAGGCAAGATGGTGGTGGCCAAGGTGGTGGCAGGGAAAGTGGAGGGGCAAGAGCCTCTTTATACATAATTGGGGGAAGAACCAACAGGACAGAGGGACTGGATGTTGGGGATGAGTGAAAAGGCAAGGGAGTATGCTCCCCAGTTAGTGCCCTTTATCACTGTGGGGAAGATGGGAAAGGGATGCTTAGCCACTAAGCCACATTCCTCGCACTTTTAATTTTTTTTATTTTCAGACAAAGTCTCAGTAGGTTGCTTAGGGCCTGGCTAAATTGCTGTGGCTGGTTTTGAACTCATGATCCTCCTGCTTCAGCCTCCTGAGTTGTTGGGATTATAGGCATATGCCACCATGCCTGACTTGTATTAGGTTTTTACTGCTGCCATAACAAGTTACCACAACTTTTGTGGCTTAAAATACTACAAACTTATTATCTTAAAGTTGTGGAGGTCATAAATCTAACACAGGTCCTACAGGGCTAAAATCAAGGTATCAGCAGGGGCGCACTCCTTCTGGAAGCTCTAAGAGATGTGTTCCTGCCTTGTACAGCTTCTAGACACTACCAACATTCCTTGGCTCATAGTCCCTTTCACCAACCTTACATCTTGTAACATCACATCTTCAGATCTTTCTTTGACTCTGAGTCTCCTGCTTCCTTGTTAAAAGGGCCTTTGTGATTACGTTGTGTCCCCCTGGATAATCTAGGATCATCTCCCAGTCTCAAGATCCTTAATTTAATCATGTCTACAAAGTCCCCATCACTGTGAAAGGAAACCTATCCACAAGTTCTGGTGATTAGGATGTGGACAAATTCTGGGAGGCCATTCTTCTGCTCACAGAGCAACAGCTGGCTGGTCTAACATCTGTCTGCTGGAGAGACACTGAGGCCACAGGTGTAAAAGTGGGAATTTTAGGATTGATTCAGCACTGAAACTGTGGGCTAGGAGGGATCACCATGGAGAGTGTGCTGATTAGGAAGTCAAGGAACAAGCCTTAAGGGTCTGGTGACATTTAGAGGTCAGACAGAAAATAAGCCAGTGAAGGAGTCCTGGAAGGAGAAATGAGAGAGCAAGGAAATTAGTAAGGAAGAGCATCACAGAGGGGAGGGCCACTTATATCCAGGGATGCTGAGAGGTTAAGGAAGATAAGGATAGTGTCCACTGGATACTGATAACCTTGACAAGAACTGTAGTAGAGGCAGAAGCAAGCTCGGGGTGGGTTCACCTGGGGTGGGACACATGCAAAGATATAGACTTATTATTCTATAAACCATGCAAATATGTGAATATATTTTATAATAAAAAAACCTGTATAGTAATAAGAGGTGAGGAAGTAGAGATAGCACCTCATTTTTGTCCCTTATCCTTTGCTCTCAGTCTGTCCCCCACCCCACTGTAGCCATATCATGACCTTTCAAAAGCATAGACTAGTCAAGTGCTTCCCCTTTATAAAGTCCTCCATGGTTTCCCACTGCCCCCAACAGGAAGACCTTGAACTTGGATCACTGTTACCAAGTCATGCCTTCTCAGGTCCCCTTCCCACAGGCCCCAACTTGCAGCCCTCAGCCTGAGGCACTCACCCTCTTTCTCAAGGCAACCCAGTCCTCCCCTGGGCAACATGGAAAGTAAGAATGTTTAGGTTGACACTGGAGTCTGCCATCTCCTTGGTCTGCTTGGGGTGGGGAAAAAATGTAACCAGGAATCACATCTCCTGAGGATGAATTCATCAGACCCCCAAACCTCCAGTGCTGACTGACCCACAGGGGCACTGGCATGTTCTTCTCAGGAAATGGTATGTCTGAATACTACTCTTGGGTGGTAGCCAGGAAGCCAGCAGTGCCCCCAAAAGAACCAACTGTGTTGCTGGCGGCTTCCTGGATCCCTCCACCCCCATCATCACCCCCAAGATAGAACAGAGTCTACCTATCACCAGAAACACCCCCATCTCTGTCAGGGTGGGCAGCAGGCAGAGAGGGGCTGCATCTAACCATTTCTTGCCCAGATCTAAATAGAAGTAGAACCTGAGAAAATGCCTTCCCCGTAATGCAGAGGCTGTCTAGGCTAGGACTGCCTGCCTCTCCTGGGGTCTGGGCCCTCTCCATAGCCAGATGACAGGGAGCCTGTGGACCTGGAATAGGAAGACTATGCCTGGTCAGAGAAGGGAATCCTTAGCAGGCTCAGCCTTGCTGTCTGCCCACCCCTACCTCTAGGCTCCTGATCACCAGCCTTAGAACCAACAGGACATCAGCACCCCTGCATCAGTGCTCCCTCAGCCAGAATGAAATTGTTTGCCAACCAGTAGGTAAGTCAACCCCAACTCCAGGGAATGTTCCCCAGAACCCCCTTTCTAGGAATCCCACTCATTCCAACCCAAATCCTTACAACCCTAATCCCACCTAATCCAGCCCATCCACTTCAAGGCTCAGTATCTCCACAGTGATATGCCATCCAGTACCCAGACCCTTTGGCACCCAGCACCCAGACCCTTTTGCACCCAGCACCAGTCACCTGCCCACCTTCTCCTACGCAGTCCTCTATTTACTGAGTATGCACAGTGTGCCTGGTACTCTGCTAAATGCCTTGTTCACTTTGAATCCTCCAAATCATGCTATTCACAGGAGAAGAAGCTACAGTTCAGAGAAGTTAAATCCTTAGGTTGCCAGTATGGCTAAAGTCAGATCTCTGGCATTGGTGGTATCACAGATGCAAACCCCACTCTAGCTGATTCCAAACCCCAACCCAACCCAATTCCTCACACTTCCAAGGAATTCAGCCCTCCCATCTGGTCTCACTGTGACTTTCCTAAGGTCCAGCATGGGGTGTGGCGTATAGGAGACATGTTGTAAGTGCTATTCAAATGAAGTGTGAAGGAAGGAATCTGATTCCTCATTAACCAGATCTATCTACCCTTCCCACCCAATGCAATTTACATAACCCAGGCACTGACCCACACTGGCTGTTGAAGTAGAATCTTTGTCTCTGGGAGAGGCTCTGAGTTGTGCAGACTCAATCTCTGCCAAGATAAGTTCTCAGTCCAGCAGGAGGGCTGGGGGATTCTGTGACTGAAAGATAAGACAGTATCTTGAGGCCATAGCAGGGAGGTAGAAGGAGGAGCTTTCACTCCTGTCCCTGAGGTTGTGAGGCAGTAAGATTTCTCAGGGTTGTCCAGGCTGGAAATTTCCCTGGTCCACACAGATGGTCCTACAACATCTTGCACACTCCCCTGGCACTGTACACACCTACTAGTAGTGCTTTTCTACCTGGACTTCAGACCAGAAGCCCCTTGAAGAAAAGCCCTAGGTCACAGTAATTTCTGGATCCCCATCAGTCACAAGGCTGGGCACTTGTGGAGGTAGTAAATCTGGCCAGGGATAAGCATGGCATCCAGGGTATGTCCAGTCCTGTCCTTGGAGCCCTCCACTCCAATCCAGCCTCTTGATACTGCTTGGGGTCCCTGACCAAGATGACCTTGTGCCCTTTGACCTTGGATCTAAGGTTGCCTTCCAGCATCCCTACCTCCTTACCTGGTTGAACTATTTCAGAGCATGTCCCCATCCCAAAGGGAAGGCACCGGGGAGTGACAGTTGTTCGGAACCACCAGGGTGTTTTGGTGAGTATGCATGGGTGAGAGGATGCAGGGCCCTGGGGAGGCTGGTCCTGACCCCTATGAGTGACCCCAGTGTTGATGCCAGTCCTGACTGATGTTCTGTATTCCCAGTACCCTGCCTGGGCTGTCCATGCTCTGACCATCTATGCTAATGCCAGGGCTGACCCAAGTATTCCGTGTGGCCTGGCATACCCAACCAGATGCTGACCTCAGCTTGAATCTCAGCACTGACTCTTCCCCTGGTGAGGGATGAGGTTGCTGTTCTTGTGTCTCCTGTCTGGTTGAGTCACTGAGTTCTGGGATGAGGATTATAGTGTGGGTATGACTACAGCACAGGGGGCTCACTTGGCCTTTCTTCTCCCTTTCTCCTCCTCTCCCCAGATATGCGTTCAAGTGCAGGCCCGGCAACTCCACAGCCTCAACTCAGAACTCACAGGCACTTGCAGCCTGCTGGCCCCTGACTTGCGCCCCCAGGCTCAGGCCTACTTCTCTGACCTTGGTAAGAATTGGATGCTCTCCGGCCTTGGGCAACTCTTAAAAGATCCCTTCAACTCTCCAAGGAGAGGCACCAGCCCACAGCAGGGGCGGATGGAGGCCAAGAGTGGGACAAGGCAGGCTCAAGGCCCCATGTAAAAGGGATCATCAGGGCAGAGCTGAATATAAGCTTGCCTCAGGGGAACATGGAGCCTTCTGATTCTGAGCTCTTTGTGTGTTTCTTAAAGAAAATCTCCTGGATTCAGAAGAACATGTGGACACAGGGGACTGCTATGGGAACAAAGGAGACAGCTGGAGAAAGGATAAAAAAACAGCCAGGAGGCGCAGGGCCCTGGAGAAGGCAGAGGAGGAGGAGGAAGAGGAGAAAGCTGGTGAGAGGAGGCAGATGTGGGGCTCCTTGAGCCAACCCCCAGGCTAGCAGCCTGCAGGGGTGAGGTGTGCCCAGGTCTGGGAGATGGAGGGCTGTGGCTGTACTCTCCAGACTTGGCTAGTCTCAGCTTTCCCCTCTCCATCTTATTGATGGGGAAACTGAGGCCCAAAGAGTGAGAGCAATGGGAGTGACTTGCACAGCGAGTCAGAAGCAGAGCAGGTTCTAGCTCACTTTGCCTCTGAGATAAGAGTTTCACTCTCAAGAGGTTCCCCAGCTTTTTCCTTGAGCTGAACCCTCAGGGCTTGAGTCGGGTGTGTGCCTGACAGGCAGGACATATAGCCAGGGCAGGACGTACTGCTCACACTCCTGCCCCAGATCTCATGCCCACTCCTGACCTGACCTGACCTGCTGCATTGTCTTGGCCAGGCACTGAGATTGCCATCATCTTGGATGGCTCAGGAAGCATTGATCCCCCAGATTTTCAGAGAGCCAAAGACTTCATCTCCAACATGATGAGGAACATCTATGAGAAGTGTTTTGAGGTGGGTATTCCTAAAAGCTGGTATCATGTAGTTTACTGCCATGGTCTCTGGAGCAAATGACCTCAAAACAACCAGCATTTTATTTGCTCACAGTTCTGTGGGTCAAATATTTGTGCTGGCCTCAGCTGGATGGTTCTTCTGTGGGTCTTGCCTGGTTGCTTGACCAGGGCTGGATTGTCTGAGCCTTCTGTCTCCAGAAACTCAGCTCAACTTTTTTGTGGCAGCAACATTCCAAAAAGGCAAGACTCAATGCATGCATTTGCTGATGTCCTACTGGTCAAAGCAAGTCACACAACCAATCCCAATCAACATGGAGGAGGTCTACACAGGAACGTGAATTCAGGGAGAAATCTGATTTTCTGAGGTTCATGACTATCATATGCTCCTCTATACCTACTTGCTTGGCAATTCCCTCTGCCTTAACATCTCTTTCTGGAAATGGGGACAAGGTGGATGAGAGGATTCCAGGGGGAGCCACCTCAGGGGCAGGGATGGCCTTGTACATGGCAACCCTGCCAACATCCTCCCTCCCCTGACCTCTCCCCTCCAGTGCAGCTTTGCCCTGGTGCAGTACGGGGCCGTGATCCAGACTGAGTTTGACCTTCGCGACAGCCAGGATGTGATGGCCTCCCTTTCCAGAGTCCAGAATATCACTCAAGTGGGGAATGTTACCAAGACTGCATCAGCCATGCAGCACGTCCTGTGAGTAGGATGCCAACTTGCATCCCCGCTAGAGGCTCTGTGTGGCATCATGCCTGGAGGAGGTGGCTGCACAAAACTGAGAGGAGGAGGTAGGGGTTCCCACTCTTCCCTGGCTGAAGGGATGTAGGATGACATCCTAGGACCATCCTCCAAAACTCCTTCCAAGGACTTCCTCTTGCAAGACAGACACAGTAGAGCAGAGTGTTCAGTGGACAGGCTGCCTAAGTTCAAACCTCAACTCTAGCTTATACTTACATGACCTTGGGCAAGTTGCCTCCTCACCTTTCTGTGCTTCAACTTCCTCACTTTTTTTTTTTTTTTTTTGAGTCAGGGTCTTGCTAAGTTGCTGGGGCTAGCATTTAACTTGTGATGTGAGTATGCCACTGCTTCTAGCCCAATTTCCTTACTTTTTTTGACACTAGGAATGTTTTACCACTGAGCCACATCCCCAGCCCTTTTTATTTAGAGACAGAGTCTCACTAAGTTGCTTAGGGCCTTGCTAAGTTGCTAAGGCTGGCCTTGAACTTTTGATATTCCTGCCTCAGCCTCCTGAGTTGCTGGGATTATAGGCCTGTGCCACAGCATCTGGCCAATTTCCTTACTTTTTTTTTTTTTTTTAGTTGTTGATGGATCTTTATTTTATTCATTTATTATTTATATGTGGTTCTGAGGATCGAACCCAGTGCCTCACGCATGCTAGGCAAGCACTCCACCACTGAGCCATAGCCCCAGCCCCAATTTCCTTACTTTTAACATGAGGATAATAATAGTCCTTCCTTATAGGATTTTGTGAGGATTAAATGGATTAAAACATATACAATGCTCACAACAGTGTCTGGCACAGGATAAATGCTATGTAAGTATTGGCTACCGTATAATGTCAACATTATTCCTGCACACACATAAAAGGGACAGACTCAAGTGCTGTCTAGTCCCTTTCTGACAGGAGCAGGTGAGGAACAAGGATACCTGGTTGCAGATGTCTTGCTGTATAGCAAAAGGGGTATTGTCTCCCTTCTTTGGGTCTTGGTTCCCCACTTGGGAGAGCTTGTTAAACTTCTCAATTCTGAAACTGATCAGTGAATAAAATCTCCCCCAGAGTGTAGTCTTCCCTTTAACAATGTTCTCTTCATTGACTGTCCTACCTAGAGACAACATCTTCATCCCAAGCCATGGTTCCAGAAAGAAGGCATCCAAGGTCATGGTGGTGCTCACTGATGGTGACATATTTCAGGATCCCCTCAACCTCACTACTGTCATCAATTCCCCTAAGATGCAGGGTGTTGAGCGTTTTGCCATCGGGGTAAGAGCCAGGAGCCAGGAAGTATTCCTTTCCCCTGCATAGCCTAGGTGGGAAGAAGCCCCTGAGAGGGGCTTCTGAAAACTGTACCCAAACCCTTTCTATTCACCAACATTTACTTTCTCCTGGTCCCCATGTGCTGTGACCTCTGTTGGGTTGTCCTACAGAGGGCTTATTTCCCAGTGATGGTCACAGCTTCCTGGCTGAGTGTGATGGTGAGAGCCCACAAGAAGGTTCCTGGAGGAAGTAGTGGGGTGCCACGTCCTGAAGGACCAACAGGAGAAGCTGGCCTAGGGTGTGGGGGAGCGCTCTGCAGGCAGAGGGAACAGCATGTACTCAGATGAGAAGGAGCCTGGCTTCTTAAGAAAACGAATTCAGCTTGGTAAAACTGGACTTTTGTCCAGAGTGTATGTGTGGGAGAACAGGGAGCAGAAAAGGAAGGAGATAGGTGATGGAACACTCCCTGAGCCAGGGTCTCTGTGCAGGTGGGAAATGCGTTCCAGAATGTTAAGACCGACAGGGAACTGAAGCTGATTGCCTCAGACCCCAAAGAGACCCATGCCTTCAAGGTGACTAACTACACAGCACTGAATGGGCTGCTGAGCAAACTGCAGCAGAACATCATTCACATGGAAGGTGAGGACACGGGACTCCTGACCTATGGCAGCCCCCTCAGCACTCAGCAGGAGGCCCTATGCTCCAGCCCAGCTCTTTCCCATTTTCGTGGGGGTACTCTGAGCCCTCCCAACATTTCCCTGAGCCTCAGGTGTTCATCTCTAAAAAGGCAACAATATCCCCAGCCCTCCTCACCTCTCAGAATCTCCATGAACTGAACTAGTCCTGGAGAAACAAGGATGAACTTACAGAATGGGGAAACTGAGGTCCAGAAAGAGGGAGTGAGCTGTCCACACCGACTCAGCTAGTAGTTGTTAAAGCAGGACCCAGGTCTTTATTCTCAGCCCCCATGCTCCTCCCATTATACTAAAAATTATCCTCCTGCCGGTTGAGGCCAAGTTGGACTATTCCTTGACATGGTCTCTCCCTTCCCCTGTCACAGCAGTGTCTCACTGGGTTTCTTGGTTTCTAGGCACAGTTGGAGATGCCCTTCACTATCAACTGGCACAGATTGGCTTCAGTGCCCAGATCCTGGATGAGGTTTGTGGCTGGGGCAAGCAGGTTTGTCCTTTGAGGATGGGTCCTAGCAATACCAAGGGAATTTAGGCTCTTGGCTCACAGTGCAAAGCCCTGTGGTGGTGCCTCTGAGGGAGCCATTTTAGGATAAATGTGGATGATTTTGCTCACTCTTTCTTATTGGACTACTGAGATAGACCAAAGGATGGCCATATTTATTACAGGACGTCATTTTTTGTGTGTGCTCAGGGATCGAATTGTTCCCCTTTGACCTACAAATAAACCAAGATTTGGCCTGGGTAGGCTAGCCAACCAAGTTGCTTACTTTTCCCACAGATAAGAGATGTGGGAATGGTGGGGACACCTTCCTCACCTATGGTGGAGGCACACTTAGTACCTTCACTAAGCATAGTGGGTGCTAGGCCCTGGCTGGGCAACTTAAGAAGGATATGAGCACTATATTGCTCAATCATACTTTGCATTTAATTTAATTGACTTATTTTTTGGTACTAGGGATTGAACCCAGGGGTGCATTATCACTGAGCTACATCCCCAGCCCTTTTTATTTTGAGAGGGGGTCTTGCTAAATTGTAGAGGCTACCCTCAAAGTTGCCTCTACCTCCCAGAGTTGCTGGGATTATGGGTGTGAGCCGCCATGCCCACCAATCATAACATTTTAAAAAATGCTCACCATCTGGCCCCTTGGTGGGGGTGCTTTTGGAGACATAGCAGCCCTGACAGGGTCCTGGGTACAAGGCAGAAACCCAGTGTTTGCCATCTCACTTTCTTGCCTGCATTTCTGGCTAGATTACTGCATGCCACTAGTCCCCCTTCTCCCAGCAAGGTTCACTGCGCTGGCCTTTGTGTTCCTCCCGTTTATTTAGTCCCATTGCTGTCTTTGCAGGGACAGGTGCTGCTGGGAGCCGTGGGGGCCTTTAACTGGTCTGGAGGCGCATTGCTCTACCATACGCAGAGCCGCAGGGGCCGTTTCCTAAACCAGACAGTCGCAGATAGCAATGTTGCACAGTATGGCTACCTGGGTAAGGGCGGGGTCAAGACTGGGACACTGAGGCTGCTAGTCTACAGAGTACGATTCCTGGTGGGGGTGGGCACTGATCAATTACTTGGGTCACATGGGACCCTGTTTAGGGAACATGAGATTGAGAGGTGTGGGTTGAGGCAGGGTAGCCTTGGGTGACTGCCTAGGGAAGGACCGGACTGCTCTATGAATACTAGCAGTAGGTACCCCTCATGCCCCTCATCCCTTACGTGTGTATGTGCGCGCATGCATGTGTGTGTATCGTGCATGTGACCAATGACAGTGCGTAAGTGGGAATGCTCCCTGATTTTAAAGGCCTGGCTGGGTAGGTGGGGTTCCAGGGAGTGCCTGGCAGCAGGGTTTGGGGGAGAGCCTGTTTACAGTCACACTATCCCTGCTCCAGGTTACTCAGTAGCAGTGCTACACAAGGCCTGTGGCATCTCCTACATCGCCGGGGCTCCACGGTACAAACAGCGTGGGGCCGTGTTTGAGCTCCAGAAGGAGAGCAGAGAGGCCACCTTCTTGCCAGTCTTGGAGGGAGAGCAGGTACCTGCTGGTGACCCCCCACTGGGCAAAGCTTAGGCTCCTGGGTAGAATTCAGTGGCAAGGTGAATCCTCCATTATTGAGCACTGGGCTACTCACCCAGTACCCTCTGTTACTAGTGAGCAAATTAATTTGGAACTACTGCAGTTGGGTGATCCAGGAAGAACATAAGCAGAGGTCTAGCCTTGCTGAGGGGTGGAGGAGGGGCCTCCCCAGCATTCCTTAGTGCTAAGTTCCTCCTGGGCTGTAGATGGGGTCCTACTTTGGCTCTGAGCTGTGCCCTGTGGACGTCAACATGGATGGGACCACGGACTTCTTGCTGGTGGCTGCTCCATTTTACCACATCCATAAGGAAGAAGGCAGAGTGTACATGTACCGTCTGCATGAGCAGGTGGGAGGGTCTCCATTTCCATGACCTTGCTGAGGCTGTGGCTACTCAGCCTGGCAAGAGGTAGCAAAGCTTGGAGAGGCTTGGCCCTGCTTGGTAGCAGTGGGCAGTGATGGGGAGGTGTTCAGGATAGCTGACTGCCATGCCAGGTGGGGCAGCTGCTCCACTCCCCATCCCCCACTGTCTCACCCTGATAACATCTCTCAGTGTCACAGTTGACTGGGTCATCCATGATCTCTCTGATTTCTTACAGTAACTATAGGAAATAGCTGCTGTTCCCATTTTACAGATGAGGAAGTTGAGGCTCAATGAGCCTCAGTGATGTTGAGACTTGCTCAAGTTTACCTAGCAAGTATGTGGGAGAGCAACTGGAACCTAGGCCTCCCAACTGCCAATCCTGTATGCCTCTGCATGGGAATAGAGGGGGGTAGACTTGAGGTCCTGAACTTCAAAGAAGGAGGACCCCAAATTTATCACTGGCTCACTGTGTGATCTTGAGAAGGTTCCTCATCTTTTCCAAGCCCAGACTGCTACTGAAGAATCAGAATCAAGAGGCCCTGAGGTGGCAATGAGGTAGACATTCTTCATGCCTCTCTTGAGGGCTGAGTTACTGGTTTGCTTTGCAGGCTGGTTCCTTCTCCCTGGTATGCATGCTAAGTGGGCTTGATGGATTCACCCATGCCCGCTTTGGCTTTGCCATGGCAACTGTGGGGGATATCAACCAGGATCAGTTCACAGATGTGGCCATCGGAGCCCCCTTGGAAGGTTTTGAGGCAGATGATGGTGGCAGCTTTGGCAGTGTGTACATCTACAATGGACACTGGAATGGCCTCTCTGACAGACCACCACAGGTGACCTGTGGGGCTCTCTCATGCCTCTTCTCTGGGACTCTGATGTCCCCCAGATAGGATGACCTGAGCCCTGAGTCAGGCACAGTACCAATTTCAAGGCTGGCCTTGGGTGGTTGGGAGCATCTAATGAAGGATAGAACCCACCCAGGCCAGGTGGAGGAGGCTCCAGGCCAGGGCTTCCCCCAGACCCTTCAGGTGGGGAGCAGTCAAGACACTGTCTTTATATTTCCCCCTTCTTTGCCATTTCTAACCACTGGCCTGCTTCAGGTTCCTCCCTCCTCTCTGTCCCTTGTCTGGCTCTTGTCCCTTGTTCCTCTATACTTTAATTCTCAGGCTCCACGCTCCACTACCAGTCAGGCTACATCTTTGATAGGCACTTTCCCTACCTCTAGCTGCTTCCTGAGAACCTCACCCTTCATGACCCTCAGGCCTCTCACTCTCACGCTGCCCAACCAAGGGCCCTCCTGGGTCCTCATACCCCTCCATTCCCACACCAGAAATTTAGGATAATCCCAGGTTATCCCTACCTCCTAATGATTCTAGCTCTCTCCTCCTCCCCATCCCCATCCTCCCAGCCTGGGCCTTGTCATCCCTTCCCTGGGCTCAAACCCTGGTAGCTCCTGCCTCCTGCCCATCTTCTACCCCATGCCCTCAATGGTATTTCAAAAATGTAATCTTGATTATATCACTTCTTAAAAAAAAGCTTTTCTGACACTCCCAGCCCCCAGCTCCACTTCCAGATCCCCCACCCCCATCCTCCTTCACTGGCACCTGGCAGCTTCCTGGAAACTGCTCTTTCTGGACCCCTCATTCTTTTCTCTCCATCTCCACTGTTAAGACCCACCTGCTGTTCAAGGACCCATTCAAATTCCATTTCCCCTGGGAAACCTTGCCCCCTCTTTCTTGTTTCTAGATTGAGGACTCCCTGGGGCAGAAAGGTAGTGATGCTGAATTGAATAGAACACAGGAGGACTTCTCCTTTTCTGTTCCCCTTCTCCATCCCACACCTTATGTTTCTCTTTTCACAGCGGATCAGTGCCTCAGCTATGACCCCACGACTCCAGTACTTCGGCACATCCGTGGCTGGTGGCTTAGATTTCAGTGGCGATGGCCTCGCTGACATCACCGTGGGCACCTTGGGCCAGGCAGTTGTGCTGCGGTAGGGGTCTGCCCTGCCTTCTGGGGTCCCAGGCCCCAGCTCAACCATTTGCTCTGTCCTTTTTATTAAGCTCCAGACTTGATTGCTGCTGACCAGCATCTCAAAGTGAACACATCCCAAAATGGAGCTGTGATTCTCAAACACGGTTCCCCCAAATCCACCCCTCCCTCAGGCTTCCAGTCTTTGGAGAGGGCACCATTATTCACACAGAAGTCTAGGAAAAAAACCTTGGAGTCACTGTTGATTCTTCTTTTTCCTTCCATCAACAAGCTTTTGCTGGATCTGTCTCCAAAACACCTCCTGGTATAAGGTGCTATCATCTCTCACTGCGTGGACCACTGTGTGGTGCTCTTCCCTGCTTTGTCTTCCAGTTCTCCATTCTCCAAACAGCAGCTGGTCATCCCTTTACTCTGCTACCTAAAACACTTCAATGGCTCCCACTTAATTCCTTACCGTGGCCTCCAGGAGTCTCTGTGACCCAGTCCTGCCTACCCCTCCAATTCCCATGACCCATTATTACCTTTTTTCTCACTAATTATGTTCTAGTTATGCTAATCTTTGTGTTCCTCAAACAAACCAGAGTAATTCCTGCCACAGGCCTCTCACAGTAGCTATGTTTTCTGCCTAGAATGTTCTTCTCTCAGATCTTCACTTAGCTGGCTGTTCCTTATTAACAGATCTCCATCTCAATGCCTCCTCATCGGTGAGGCAACCCCTGACCACCTAATTTGAGTAGCCATTGGTCTCAATCACCTTATCCTGTGTTGTCATAGCATTACCAGTATATAATATTTCCTTATTTCTCTCTATTTATTTGCTTGTCTGTTTTCCCACTAGAGCAGGGACTTGTCTCTTTCTCTATTGTATCCTGACTCCGAGCACCCCCTGCATATTAGAGATGTTCATGTGAATGCATGAATGTGTCACCATGCACTGACCCAGAAGTCCCATGGTCACTTCTCACAGTCCTCTCTGCTGTCTTGTTTAGCTCACTACCTGTGGTTCGGCTGAAGTTGTCCATGACCTTCACCCCCAGTGCACTGCCCATTGGCTTCAACAGCAGTGTGAACGTACATTTGTGTTTTGAAATCAGCTCTCTGACCTCAGCTGCTGAGTCAGGTAACAGTGGCCCTGGGTTGTTACGGCCATTCCTTATTGGTTTCTGTAGGGGGCAGGGAAAGAGGACTACAAGTTGGTAGGAGGTTCTGGTACTTAAGATCTCCTGCTAGATCTTAGCTCCTGTGTCCTTCGGTTCTATTAAATGAGAACTGCCCCAGGAAGAATTGATGTTCCAACCATACTTTACTGACCTGGTTGGGGAGATGGGCATTGAACTTTTCCTCAGAGCTGCTGGCTTAAGTTTCTGAAAGAAGACTCAGAAAGGCAGCTCCTTCTCCTTCTTCATCTGCTGTTTCCCCCGCCCCCCGCCATGTGTGTGGTGTGTGTGTGTGTGTGTGTGTGCGCGCGCGTGTGTATATACGTGTGTTCATGTGTGTCACAGGCTCCTGAGAAGTGTCCTCCTTCTTCTCTTCTTCCCTCATTGTATCTCCCTGGCCAAAAATAACCTGCTGGAGACCTAGCCTCTCTTCCATCCCCTTACCTGATATTCATTGGGAGATTAATTCTAGAAAGGAGAGGGAGGGCATGGCTCCCACAGCCGAGGTGTCTACTACAAATGCAAGTACTGTTGCCCTCTCAGCAGTAGTCCCTAAGGTTGAATTTCCCAGTAGCAAACCCTGAGATGGCTCAATGCTCCCTGCAGGTTAGAGAGCAGAATCTTGGGTTAGGGCCCCAGATTAAACCTGAGGGTATAAAATGATGGACCTGTCAGTTCCAAGACAGAGCCTGCTAAGGGCTGTATGATACTGGGAAGGTATCTTTCCCTCTCTGGTCCCTGGTTTCTTTCTGTACAGTAGGGGAATTGGCCCAGGGAATCTCCTAGGTGCTTCCAGCCCTGCTATGCTCAGATTTTACTCTGTTCCCTATATTCCACCACCTTTCCCCTTCCTCCGCTTCTTCCTCCTTCTCATTTTTCCCCTTGGTCCCATCTTCCTGGAGAGCCTTCTTCCCTAGGGAAGGCCAATTCAGCCCTAGGAATATGCTGTACCTGGTATAGGGCCAGAGTGCTGAGGGACCTTCACCAGGTGCCAGACAGTGAGATCACCACCTTTGAAATGAAGACCCTCAAAGTTGAGCTCCAGGGAAGTTCATGCATGGGGATGTTGGTCAAGAGGGGCTCACAAGGACCCTCAGGCAGGCTGGAGGCTGTCTGGGCTACGTCCATCCCAGCCTCACCAGGAAGATCTGGTCTTCATCCTCAGGCCTCAGAGAGACATTGCTTAAATTCACTGTGGATGTGGATGTGGAAAAGCCAAGAAAGAGGCTACAGTGTTCCACGAGGGACTGTCTGAGCCACCTCAGGAAGTGGAGCAATCAGTTCCATCTTTGTGAGCACCTCCAACTCAACCTGGTGGAGGAAGAGGTAAGTGGAGGAAGTAATATAAGCATCCAAAGAGGTCTAGGACACTGAGAAAAGCTTTGAGGTAAGTGCAGTGCAGTATACAAACCCATACATACAAAGAAGGCAATTAAAAGAATCATAAAAGATCAAGAACCACAGAATGGCATGGGAGATATAGATAATTATACCAGAAGTCCAAATTTTAAAAACCTGGGCTGGGGATGTAGCCCAGTAATAGAGCATGTACTTTGCATGTATGGAGGCCTGGGTTTGATCCCTAGCACTGCAGAAAAGAAGAAAAGAAAACAGAAAAGAAAAGAAACATACTAAGATTGAATACCAACTACATCTCTGAGCTTCCAGAAGTTGAACAAAAGGGGGGATGCTCTAATTGCTGACAGTTTTCTTGGTAATAAATCAGGAATGTTTATTAGGTTATCTAACTTCTCTTGGCAATAACAGTGGGCTGAATGTCCTTATATGAGTCGACATCAGAAAAGTTGATTAATTCCAAGGTAGAAATAGAAAGACAGAAATTATCATTCAGAAAGATTTTCTCCTTTGCCAGAATATGGACATATGGAAAAAATATTTGTCAGGACTCAGAGCTTAACAGGACCTATAAAGACCATTTATTCTAATAAACAAACCCTTTAATTATGTTTCTGACCACATATCTGCTCCCAAGGTGATTGTTCATTGGTTTAAGAGTTTCTGGCCTATGGCCTTCCTTAAATAAAAGCATAACTACCCTTTCCCTAGGGAGTCAAGCTTGCCTCCTCACATATGTTCAAAATCCTTTTCATGGCTGAGTCCCGTTTAAACAAAAGAATGGCAAATAGTGTCCTCAGCAATCTCATTTTTAGTTTTTACCCAGTGTGTCTTCTGTGCTGCTTTGGGAAAGATTTGTGTTAACTTGGATGTGACCATGACTCTTCCCTCATGTGGCTTCCATTTGCCTTCCAAGTAAAGTATGAGCCAGTTCTTAGTCTTTAGAATGGACAGAATCCCTTTGTGACTGGGGTGAGAACCCTGAGGAGCTATGGACCCGAGGCCATGGCAGATCAATGAAGATTTTTCTCCCAAGCTCTTGGCAGCTTGCTCAAAGTTTCCTTTTAGATGGGCTTATTCGGCAGATGCTTAGGACTTCCAACTTACCACTTTCATTGTTTATTTCTTAATGCTACAGCAAAGTTAAAAGTATTCTCCTTGTCCCCTTCTTCTCTACATCCAACTCGAATCTTGCATTCCTCGGTGTCCCTGCAGCTCTGTGAGGAGGACTGCTTCTCCAACATCAGTGTCAAGGTCAACTACCAACTCCAGATCCCAGAGGAATCGAGGGGCCACTTCCACCCCATCCTGGAATCCCCCCCTGAGCCCTCAACCATCTTCCAGGTAACTCTGCCTGCAGCAGCTAGGACCCAGTCCTCCTAGGGGCCAACTCACAAAAAGCACCTGCTAACATATCTTCAAATAATGCTAGGTTGGAGGGAGGGTCTTAAGACAGCAGCTGGGCTCCTCATTGTACAGATGGGGAAGTGGAGACCCTGAGATGGTTTTCATTTGCTCAGGTGGGTAATAGGTCTTCAGCCAACTTTAAGTTCACAAAACACACTCACTACCTATTTAATGAAGCATAGACTATATTGCATATTGATGTCCTCACTTGGCAAAGATCTCCGAGGACAGTGTGGTGGGTGTCCCTGAGAGGGGTGGACTGGAACTGTCCTGACCTGGGCTGCAAGAGAGGAAGTCCTTTGGTGTACTTGCCTATTCAGGCCCTGCCCAGAACCTTCAGGCTGAACCTCTGGCCCCACCAAACCTGAACCCCACCCTCTCCCCTGGTGCCCATTAGTGCAGCTAAGAAAAGCAGGGAGTGTCACAAACTTTTTTCATGATTAAGAGAAGCTGATGGAGGGTGCTGAGGTTGTGGCTCAGTGGTAGAGAACTTGCCTCACCCATGTGAGGCACTGGGTTCGATCCTCAGCACCACATAAAAATAAACAAACAAAGACATTGTGTTCATGTATAACTAAAAAATATTTAAAAAAAAAAAAAAAAAGAGAAGTCAGAGATGGGAAACAGAGTCAGATTTCCCAGTCCTATGATATGTAAGGTAATCTTGTTCTCACCTAGGCCCTGGCCCCCAGGTGCTCTGCCAATTTCCATTTAGAGAATACAGGAGAATCAGCAGTATAGAGAAATGACAATATTAATAATAACATTTATTATTATTTAAAAATAATAATTATCTTCAGTTGGGGTGAATTAAGCCTTCAAAAAGAAAAATCAAAGTTGTTCATGCAGCTGGGCGAGGTGATGCATGCCTGTAATCCCAGTGTCTGGGGAGGCTGAGGCGGGAGGATCACAAGTTCAAAGCCAGCCTCAGCAACTTACTGAGACCCTAAGCAACTCAGTGAGACCCTGTCTCTAAATAAAATAGAAAATAGGACTGGGGATGTGGCTCAGTGGTTAAGCGCCCCTGAGTTCAATCTCTGGTACCCAAAACAACAATAACAACAACAACAACAACAACAAAAGTAGTTCATGTAGGCATAGAAAACTTCAGGTAATGAGGAATATCATAAGGTGCTCATGACTGTCCAGTATTTTGAACAAATAATGCTCTGTGTTCATTAAATCATATAAACTTTTAGCTCTGCTTTTGATCAATACCCAACATATTAGTCATGAAGAGTGATAGAAATAGGAAGAGTCATAATCAGGTGACTATTCCTATTGCTCATCTGCCCAGGAGGAGAGATTCCCTATGAGCAAGATTGTTTTCTTAACTTTTTAGGCAAAGGGACTTTGTTTTAAATTTTCAAAAGTGTATTATTTTGAAGAATTTTTAAAATTTGGTACTGGCAATAAATTAGATGATTCAGAAAAGACTAGGAGAACTAATGTAATAGAGTTTTGGTGATAAGTAGATTACCATTCATTAGGGTAACTTTTTCTTTTTTTTTTTTTTTAATATTTTTCTAGTTGTCAAGGGATCTTTATTTTATTTATTTATATGTGGTGCTGAGAATCGAACCCGGTGCCTCACACTTGCTAGGCAAGTGCTCAACCTCGGAGCCACAACCCCAGCCCCTCATTAGGGTAACTTTTTATTTTGAAATATTTAACCTACCAGAAAATTGCAAGAATAGTTCCGAGCCAGATGCTATGACACACACCTGTTGTTCCAGCTATTTGGGAGGCTGAAGTGGAAGGATTGCTTGAGCCCAGGGGTTTAAGGCCAGCCTGGGAAACATAGCAAGACAGATTTAAAACAAAACAAAACAAAACAAAATGAATATCGCTGAGCATTCTCCATTGAGAGTAAGTTACAGATATATTACCTCATTATCACTAATGCTAATATATTTCCTAAAAAAAAAAGGGCATTGTCTTTACATAGCACAAAATCAGGAAATTACTGATAAAATACTATGATCTCTATTAATACAAATGTATTCAAATTTTCCAATTGCCCTATTAATGTCCTTTGTAGCAAAAGAAAAACAAGTTCTGGTCCGAGATTATTCATTGCATTTTTTAAATATTTATTTTTTTTAGTTGTAGGTGGACAGAATATCATTATTTTTTAATTTTTATGTGGTGCAGAGAATCGAACCCAGTGCCTCACGCATGCTAGGCGAGCACTCTACCACTGAGCCATAATCTCAGCCCCTATTCATTGCATTTTTGTCATTTATCTTCATCTCTTTTAATCTAGAACAATTTATCTGATTTCTCTTATCTTTAATGACCATAACCATTTTGAAGGGTGTAGGCCAGTCATTTTGTAGACTGTTCCTTAGTTTGGGTTTGTCTGATGTTCCCCCATAGTTAGATTCAGGTCAAATGTGTCTTTGGCAGGAATATCACAGGAGTAAAGTCGTGTTCTTAGAACAGAACATCAGAAGGCATGGAATGTTGATTAGTTCCATTACTAGTGCTATTTCCCTTTGTAATTGATAAATATCTGTGGTGAGATGCTTTGAGATTATGTACATATGTGCTTAACATCCATTTATCGGTCTTACCTTAGTTGTTGCTATGATGGTTTGGAAAGAGATTAAAAACTTTTATTCCATTTATAAAAAGAATGAGGAAAAATTGTCTGGTACAAGCACAAAGATGTTACCAGAGAATGAGTTCTAGCTGGGTTTAACCCTGTTCCCTTTCATTGGGGTTAGATGAAAGAGAACAGGCCACTTGGCTATAAAAAAAAAAAAAAAAAAAAGAATCCTGCATAAAACTGTTGACCCAGTTAGATAGAGCTCCACACTCTGACTTTTGTAAATTATATCTCCCTTCTCTGGGAAGTAAAAAATCTCCTTTCAAGCTCTGGGCTCCCATTCCCACTCTACACCATGGTAACAGTCTGGCAGAAATCTGCTGTGGGGTGATCACTGGCTGCTGGGGACATAAATGCAGAGACTCCCCAGCTAAGGAGCTGGCTGTGCTTCCTTCATTACAAAAAATAGACCCAGTTACTTTAGAAAATTTGATCTTTCAACTCAAACTGGTGCCTTTTAACTCTAAAGGGGTCTTTTGAACCAAATGTGACTTCCTGAATTATTTGTGATGTGTAGGTAAGCTTGCCAGGGAAATAGCTAACTTACAGAGAAGACCAGCTATAGGGAGAGAACTTCCAAGGACTGGAGCTGGTATTACTTGATTAGTTGGCACCATTCCTGCTCTGGCTTCTCCTGCCTACACTTGGAAAGATTAAGGAAGCTTTCCTTCATAGATGTTTCCCTCCTTAAGTGTTTGAAATAGTGAGCTGCTTGTGAATGTGGCTGCTTAATTCACATGATAAGAATGTGATGGCACACCCACCATTCCACAAAGGTCACCCCATTTTTTACCTTGGCCAGAGGCCTTGCTCATAGTGTGCCTATGTCACAGGCTAGATCCAGGGATGTCAGTCACAGCTCTCTTGGTTATATGGGCACAATCCCCGCCTGCCAGCCCTTACTTCTCTCTGACTACACTTTTCAGAGTAAGCAGGAAGGGTGAGACCAAGTGTCCTAAGAAGATGATCATGCAGCAGTGCTGCCAGGGAATACGGGGTCTTCCCCACTGATCCTGCTCCCCTCTGCTTACAGCTGCCCTATGAGAAGGCCTGCAAGAATAAACTGTTTTGCATCGTTGAATTGCAGTTGGTCACCAGCATCTCTCAGTGAGTTGGATCTAGTTGTTATAGTTTCTGTAATTAACTTCCTTCTAAAGATTTACCTGGGCAAACTCCTCATGGGGATCCATGACACACTTCCTCCCCCTTCCCCAAAGGCCTTTACATCGATTGTTCAGCGACCCTATAAGAGAGATGAGACAGAGATTTGTGTTCTTGTTTTATAGATCAGGAAACAGACTTTTAGTAGCTGAAAGCCTTGGCCGTGGGGTGAACTTGAACCCAGGTCTCTTAACATCCTGTATAACATCCAGTATACCCCATTATTAAGGCTGCTTTGGCTAGAGGTAACCTCTTTCCCGGCTCACCTCTTGACCAAATTAATTAATCAATTCATCAAGTATTTCTGGAGTGTCTACTCTGTGCTAAGCATTCTAGGTGTTGGGAAACCTTACAACAACACAGACAAAAATCCCTGGTGCTTTTAGGGGGAAAAGAGAATAGTTAAGTAAGCTCTATGTTGATGGTATGTACTATGAAGAAAAATAAAGCAGGGAAGGAAGGAGGGAGTCCTGGGTGGAGGTGGGCTTAAGTTTTAAGTAGGATAGTCAGGGTGGGTGATATTTGGCACATACAGGAGGAGATGGGGGAGTGAGCTATGTGGGTGTCTGAGGGCAGAGCAACTATCAGTGCCCTGAGATGGGAGCATGCCTGGCAGGTGAAAGGCAGGCCAAGGGCTTGGTGTGGTTGCAATGAAGTGTGGGAGTGGGAGTGGGGAAATGTGAGGGGGTAAGGAGGATCCAGTGGGGGTTCATAGGTCCTCAGAAGGGCTTTCACTGTGAACCTAGAGGCCAGAGGATGGATATATATATATATACACACACATGCACACACACACACATATACATATATATACATACATATATAAATAAATAATACTTATAAAAACATAATTTCTTTTTTAAAATTAATTTTTACTGGTACATAATTATACATAATAACAGGATTCACTGTGACATATTTGTATATGTGCATAATGTAAATTTGGTCAATTTCATTTTTTTCCATTACCTCCCCTTTCCCTCCTTGCTTCCTTCCCCACCTCCCTCCCAATGGTTTCTTTCCCTTACTGGTCTCCTTCTAATTTCATGAGATTCCCTCTTACCTTTTTTTTTTCCTTCCTTTTATCTCTTTAGCTTCCATATATGAGAGAAAATATAGGACCCCTGGCTTTCTGAGTCTGGCTTATTTTGCCATTAGGTTAAACTTATTTTGCTTAACATAATGCTCTCAAGTTCCACCCATTTTCCTACAAATAACAATTTCATTCTTCTTTATGGCTGAATAAAACTCCATTGTGTTTACATACCACATTTTTTCATCCATTCATCTATTGATAGGCACCTAGGCTGGTTCCATAACTTAGCTACTGTGAATTGTGCTGCTGTAAACATGGGTGTGCATTAACATTACAATTAACATAATTCTTGGCTGATATGTTGATAATGGACTGGGGGAGCAAAGGAAGAAACAGGGAGACAGTAAGTAATTACTAATGTAATAATGCAGTTGATAGATGAGGGTAGCTTGCCTTCAAGTGATAGCAAAGAAAGTGGTTATATTTTGAAGTGAGAAACATTTGCTGGCAGAGTGGATGAGGGGAGTGAAGAAGAAGGGTCACAGCCTGAGCATCTAGAACTATACCATCTAATATCTTGGCCACTAGTCTCATTTGGCTTATTTAAATTTAAATTCATCAAATGTAAACAAAATTAAAAGTTTAATTGGTTCCTCAGTACCCACATATGGCTAGTGATATTAGCCCAGAGACCATTTCCATTACTACAAATTTCAGACCCACTATAAATGTTCTTGTTGGATCACTCTGAATTCAAGAACAATGCAATTACCAAGAACTGAACTGTAATCACGAATTTTGTTTGGAATGTGTGGTGGTCTTAAAATGTCCTCCCTAACCAGGCGCGGTGGTGCAAGCCTGTAATCCCAGCACTTAGGGAGGCTGAGACAGGAGGATCGCGAATTCAAAGCCAGCCTCAGCAACGGCAGTGAGGCACTAAGCAACTCAGTGAGACCCTGTCTCTACATAAAACACAAAATAGGGCTGGGGATGTGGCTTAGTGATCGAGTGCCCCTGAGTTCAATCCCCAGTACCAAATAAAATAAAATAAAATAAAATAAATAAATAAATAAATAAATAAATAAATAAATAAATAAATAAAATGTCCTCCCTGGTTGCTAGTGCTGCATGTGTATCATGGTACTGAGGGTTAGTTGGCCGGAGGTGGAATCTATGGAGAAGAATGCTGTTCCTCAAGTCCTGGAAAGCCCTCTTACAGACATTTGTAGGACTTGCATTTTAGATGTGGACAGCTTAGTGCTACCCATCACTAAGGACCCAATTCAAGACTTTGGAGTGCTTTGGAATCTGGCCCACCAAGTAGACACAGCTGTTTCCAACAGGGAATTAATTACAGCCAAGAACCATCCACCCAGCCAATTCCATGTCAAACAGATAAAGTATGCATCGCTTGCCCTGCATCACCCCCTAGTGTACAAGGCAAGCAATTGCTTTCATTTCAAAAGTATTACTGAGTTTGTCTCAGTGGTTTTTAACCTTTCTGCAGATAGAGTCCCTAAAATAATCTAATGAAAACTACAGACCCCTCTCCCTAGAAGACTACATGTTCATATATAAATAGTTTCTGGGCCCTCAGAAACTATCCCTGGACCTCAGGTTAAGAAACACTATTAGGGGCTGGGGAGCTATTAGTATTACTACTAACACTATTAGTAGCTCAGTGGTAGACTGCTTGCCTCGCATGCGTGAGGCCCTAGGTTCAATCCTCAGCACTACATTAAAAAAAAGAAATAAAATAAAGATATTGTGTCCATCCACAACTAAAAAATATTTAAAAAAAGAAACACTACTTAATATTTTGATGACTCTCAGAGCTCTCTCATTGGCTATGGAACAGTATATTCAACTAACATGTAGCACCTTGACCTTTTATCCTGTAGGCATCTCTCCTCATGACTGAACTCATCTCCCTTCATCCTACTTCCTCTTGAGTTCTCTCCCTCAGAGGGTAATTCCACTTGAACATCCAAACCAGAAACTTACAACTCACCCTTGATTACCTCTCTGCTTATCATCTTTGACTCCTCTCTGCCCTTCTTCCGCCTCCAATACTATTGTCTTATTTCAGGCATGTATCACCTCACAGGTAGATTTCCACAGCAGGTTCTGTCTCTGCCTCCTGTCTTTCCCTCCAATCAACCCACGTCTTCTCAGATGTGATAAAATGAAAAACAGGACAGAATAACAACAATAAAACACATGCCACATCACTTGCCAGATCTTTATATTCTACCTTTGGACATTTTGCATGGTTAAAAAGTGTTTTTGGGGCTGGGATTGTGGCTCAGTGGTAGCGCACTTGCCTCGCATGTGTGAGGCCTTGGGTTTGATCCTCAGCACCACATAAAAATAAATAAAATAAAGATATTGTGTCCATCTACAACTAAAAACAATATTTTTTTAAAAAGTGTTTTTGTATGTTACTATATGTCTGGTCAATCTCAATTACTGAGGTTGTTCTGAAGTCTGGGCCTCAAAGGTAGAGCTATGTATGCCCTGCTTTCCAGTGCTGAGCAGATCTGTAAATAATTCTGGAATGGATGAATGTGTGCCATGTACCTTGCCTAGGGTCAAAGTGAATTGGTAGTAGAAAGAGGATTTGGATTTGAGTTTCTCTACTTCTCTTTGAAGGCTGCTAGACCTCTGGCAAAGTGAACTCTTTTGGCTTCTGTTTCCTTTTCTGCAAAATAGAGTAACTGTGCTATTTCACAAGGTTTTTATGAGGATTTATTGAGCATGTGAAGCATAGTCCTTGGCACATGGTAAGTGGTAGGCATTATAATCTCACCCAGCAGTGGAAATGAGTGTGGCAGTCCAGATGTTTGCTTATGTTGAGGAGATGAAAATCTAGGGAAAATGTCAGTTTATCTGAGAAGTTGGCTAAGGATGTGCTGTCCTATTGCATCCAAGTTTGTAAATAAACTGGCAACACTTTTATCTTTATCCTGTGCAGGCAGGAATTGGTGGTGGGTCTCACAAAGGAGCTGACCATGAACATTAGCCTAACTAACTCTGGGGAAGATTCCTATATGACAAGCATGGTTTTGAATTATCCAAGCAATTTACAGTTTAAGAGGATACAAAAGGTAACTATGACAGCAGCTTCAGAAACATGCCACTCAGCTATATCCTTTGCTACACACCTGCTTTTCTCCTGCAACTTCCTTTCTGGTCTCCCTGCCCCCAGCTTCTTTCTGGTCTGTCCAATAAATGGTTAGTAACTAGGTGAATCTTACCCCATCCAATTGTATGCTTGTAGATCCATTCTTTGCTGTAAAAACCTTCAGGGCCACCATTTTGCTACACAATTAGCCCTCCTTGTATACAGCCTTTCTTAACCAGGATTCTGAGAGATAAATACTTTAATACCCTAAGGCATTGAGAAAGTAAAAATTAGCTTGGACTGTGAAAGTGAAATCCTGCCCTGCCCTTCGCCAAGCTGGGATCACAGATACAAAGCCAGGTAAAAGATACTAGGAAATATTCTTTCTCCCAAGGACACCTGCAACTGTGAAGTATTACAACACTGAATTTTTTTTTTTTCTCTAAACTAACACATGGTCAGAAACTTTGCTGTATGAAGTTTTATCAATAACTATGAAACCATCTTGTTCTTGCCTGGAGAATCAAAGTCATTTTGACAAAAAAAAAAAAAAAAAAAAAAGTAGTTTCAATTTCTATCTGAGAAACAGAGCTTCAGATAAAGTGTTTCTGGATACAGCGTGTACATCTATTAATTTACTAATTTCCAAGGAAGTGGTCCCTAGGACCACTTCAAAGTCCAGACCTGTTATTGATTGACCCCTTTACTCAGCCCTGATTTGCTCTGAGGCTATCAAAACTGATTTATTTACATTTCACTTGAACTCCATCTGCCCTCTGTCTTTTCTTTTGTTGGGTGATGCATACCAACCACAGTGCAATTTTGCTCACTTTAATGAGTCAATAAACCTGCCTTTGTGGAAACTATAGGTTTTCCCCACTCTTAGGCTATTTGGGCAAGGATGGCATCTATTATAGGAAAAATTAAAATCCTCTTTCATGCATCTAGAATGGATCTAGTGATATATCATTTGTGGGAGAATTGTTTTCTGTATTCAGTAGTCTAGATGAGGAATCATGGTTGAAAGGCCGCACGGCAGCATTTGAGCCCATGCTGGCCTTCCTCTCCACCTACGTGTGACATTTATATTTGTCCACAGCCCAGTTCATATATCTCTTTTCCTGTGAGGACTTGATAGAGTCCCCCTAGTTGAAATTCATCTTTTCTTTTGCTGCTCTCTCTGCCTTTCTCACAGAACCAACCCTTAGGCCTTGGACTTAAATTTCTCAACTTTACTGCTGAGCCTACCAGCCCCGCTTGTGAGAAAGATAGAGCAAGTCTGACTTATTTTGTTGCAGCTCCTGGCAGAGAGAGAGAGAGAGAGAGAGAGAGAAAATCAGTGGGTGTTTGCTGAATTGGTTAAGAAAACTGCTCTTTTTTAAAAAAAACTTTACTCCTTAAGAAATATTTCTTTCTGTGTTAACAGCCTTCCTCTCCAAACATTCAGTGTGATGACCCTAAGCCAACTGCTTTTGCCCTGGTCATGAACTGCAAGATTGGTCACCCCATATTCAAGAGGTCATCTGTAAGTCTGTTTTGATTAGTTGGCTCTTTACACTATTCTGGAGTTGGTGGTGTTTACATCCTCAGCCCATTTTTTTATATTTTGAGAGACAGGGTCTGGCTAAGTTGCTGAGGCTGGCTTTAAATTAGTAATCCTTTTACCTCAGCCTTCCCAGCTGCTGAGATTATAGGCGTACACCACCCTGCATGGCAGCCTAGATTATCTTTGTGCCATGGGAAATCTCAACTGTAGAAGGGGAATAGGGTAATGCTGCCTGTTCTGCTTACTCTCTATTTGGATGGGAGGCTTACATAAAATAATGGATATAGAGGTACACTGTGCTACAAAAATGAAGGAATTTGTTTCCTAGGCCAGTTTGTAGTAGGCAGTTTCAACTGAGAATGGTATAGACAAGAATCAAGTCACCATTTTTCCCCCTTTAAAATATTAGGCAAACATCTCAGTAGTTTGGCAGCTAGAGGAGAATGTCTTTCCAAATGAGACAGCAGACATCACTGTGACCGTCTCCAAGTAAGTAGTACCTGTTATCTCAACCTACTGAGGCTTTGGCCTTGAGGAAATCTCCCTCCCATGTGCATGCAGTGAGAACTGTGGCTCCCTCACTGCCCAGGAGAAGGGGAACCTTAATGAACCACAGAGGCCCCTGTCTCTCATAGTGATTCAACTATTTTCTTTTTTAATCAAAGCTATTTAAAGTGTTCTTTTCTTCTCACAAAGTAAAACTATGGCATAGTCTGGTGGAATAAGCTTTGGACTTGAGTTCTAGTTCTAGTTTATTTAACTTTGGAATAACTATTATCTGCAAAGCCTCTAGGTTTAGAGGCAGGGTGGAGTATGGTGTTGGGAAGGGGTGATTCTGCTCCCCAGAGGCAATGCCTGGAGACATTTTTTTTAAATGTTTATTTTTTAGTTGTAGGTGACAGAATATCTTTATTTTTTTTATTTTTATGTGGTGCTGAGGATCGAACCCAGTGCCTTATGCGTGCTAGGTGAGCACGCTACCACTGCGCCATAATCCCAGCCCCCTGGAGACATTTTTGATTGCTATGACTTAGGAGATACTACAGGTATCTAGTGAATCTGAGGCCAATGATGTTGCTAAACATTATACCATGTATAGGACAACATAGGACAACACAACAATGAATAACCTGGCTCAAAATGTCAAGTGTTGAGGCGGAGAAATCCTTTTAAAATCAACATTTCTCTAAGTGTGGTCTTGCAGTGATTCGCTTGCACTCTAATTACTTATCTCTAAGAAACTTTTCTTATCTGATACCCTCACCTTTGTACCTTGACACTGGGAAGCCAGGATACAAAGCAGTTGTGCTATGAACTAATGGTCTTATTCTCAGTTCCAACCAAAGGTCTCTGGCCAGAAAAGCCCACAACCTTCGATTCAGACATGCCTTCATTGCAGTTCTCTCCAAGTAAGTACTCCATGGGGCTAACACCTGTACGACTGCCACAGAGGACAGCTTCAGGCATTCTCTCTTGTGAATGGAACTAGCAGTCAGGGTGGATATAAACATTGTTTTTCTCTGAGATGAAGCTGCTTGGAACCTAGGCTCCAGCACTGATCTCTATGGTACTCACGGTTGGGTTCTAAAAACCCTATCAAAGGAGGAGCAGTGCCAGCTGGTCTTGCTACAAAAGGGAATTCAGGGAAGGAACTATGGAGGAAAGATTGGTACTGGGAAGTAAGAAGGGAGAAAAGTAAGGCCACTCTGAGGAGTGATAATTAGAAAATGAACCAGCTCAACTATATAGAATGCAAATATTCTACCTCATCTCAACTGCCCTACAATCACTTTACATTTTGACATTTACTTTGGATTCCTCTTAAGGATCTGGTGCCCTCTGTTCTAGTGTATCCTATTGAAAGCATTCAAGTTCATTCAAAATTAAAAGGGGACTTTGAGGCCTAACACGTCCTCTCAATTGCAGACCATCTGTGATGTACATGAACACAAGCCGGGGGCTTTCTGACCACAAAGAGTTCCTTTTCAGTGTAAGTGCTTAGTGTTTTTTTAAAAATATTTTCTTAGTTGTTGATGGACTTTTATTATATTTTATTTATACGCGGTGCTGAGAATCGAACCCAGTGCCTCACACATGCTAGGCAAGCGCTCTACCATTGGGCTACAACTCCAACCCCAGTGCTTAGTGTTTATTGCAAAGCTACAGGTGGCAAAGCAACCTGAACTGTGACTTCCTTTTCTGATTTCATTTGGCAGATACATGGGGAAAATCTCTTTGGAGCCCAATTCTGGTTGCAAATTTGCATCCCAATCAAAATGCAAGGACTACAGATTATAAGAGTGAAGAATGTGACAAAGACCCAGGTATTCACAGGCAATTCTTATCAGGATCACATTTCTTTCCAGAGTGACTATGGATTCTCAAAGATATAAAAAACTAGAGCTTTAGGAGTGATGTTAGATCTTGTTTAATCTAGCAAAACAAGATTAGTTAGCTAATAATAGGAAAACATTAGGAGTAAATTACCAGTTATGGTCAGAAGGAATATCAACTACTTAGGCCTCAAAGCAGCATTTCAATTTTTCTCTCCTTGATGAAAAATAAGCAAAAATTCAAACATTAATAGCCATGAAGACATTTATTTTCCTTTTGAAAATTGATAAATTCTGCCTCTGCTTCTATGTGATTGGTGAATGAGCTTGATAAACATGACATTCCTCACACTGCCCGCTACAAACTGTCTTCCTTTTTCTTCCCTGAATTCCCTCTTGGTCTCTGTTTTGCTTTAATTTGACCTCTTATCTGCAATCTGGTTCCCAACACTAGCCTTAACACTTAAAGCAACAGGCTTTGATCACTCTAACAGCTGATACCTAGGCTTTCTTGATTTTTGTTTGTTTTTTGCTCAGGTTATATAACAATTTCAAGGCTCAAAAATGAAAATGTGGAATTAACAGAATGGACTCTGCTGACAATTAGAAAGAGGACTTAAAAGTTGTAAATACCTGTTCTTCACATGTAGTTTATTTTTAAGAACATTTGTTAACATTTGTTAACATTTGTTAGCAAGTTTAGTCAGTTCAACAAATATTTCAGTTTCCACTTGAAAACAAAATTCTTGCTGGAAAAGTTGACTGGAAACATGTAAGAATGAATTCTACCTTACCCTGCTCTGGGATGGAGATTGAAAACAAGACTGAAGCCTTCCAGACCAGTGCCCTCTGAGTTTGGGACAGTAAAACACATTCAGCTCACTTAAATAGACTGTGTTGGCAGAGCAGGTCAGTGGCAGAGGTGAAGTTCAGCACTGTCCTATGGAAATGCTGGATCTTTTTCTTCACTTGCTTCATGGCAGTGGTGTTACATTTAGTCTTAAAGGTCATTTCATTCAGAATCTTGTCTGTGATGTAATGTAGCCAGAGCACATTATTATAAGGGTGATATTCACCCCAGCAGTTGTTGTTCTCCTTCCTCATGAGCCTGTAGATATCATACTGGTAGTCACCTTCACCTGTAAACAGGTCTTCATCCATGGAAATGTCACAGAAAACCACAATCCCATCCCGCTCCAAGCGTGACAGGGTGTAGTCAATGATGTTGACTTGCAGCCCACGGGTAGGAATAGTGCTTGTCTTTCCATTGAGGGTGTAGCTGAGCTCCTTGAGGCTGGTTTTCTTTAACAGCACATTTCCCCAGTGTAGGTCTCGGTGCTCAAAGTGCAGTGATGCTTCTGCCACTGCAAGGGATGCTGTGATCTGGTGTATAATGCTCTTTGCCGTAGCAATGGAGGACAATTTTGTTTTCATTTGCTCTAGGTCGACCCCACCAAACTCAAATTCTAGTATAATGAAGAGCTGATCTTCCTCAAAATAGTCAGGCCGGTCATTTGCAGACTTTTTGGTTGAGTTATAGTGATCCCAGGCTTTGAGGAGCAAGGGAGGGTAAGACCCTTGAACGCAGTGCACTGAGTTCAGCCCAATAAAGCCTTCTGTGCTGTTGTACGCCTCATCAGACAAGAGGCTTAACTCTTTGGAGATGATAATCTCTGGCAGGATTTCCTCGAAGGTTTTCTGATGGGATCCATTGACTAAATCTGGTCCTTCAATAGCAATGATTTTTAGGGCTACAGGTTTCTCATCAGCAATAATTTGAAACACTTCACCAAACACCCCTTCCCCAATTTTCTCACAGTGTTCCAGTTTTTCTGTGGAAAGGCAATAGCTAAAGGGGATAGGACCTTCCTGACTGCATTCCCAAAAAACCTTTTCAGCTTCAGAGGCCTTTTTGTCTTTGACATGTAGAATCTTTAAGGGGCTTAGCAAGTGCATAGAAGAGGAGTGTCGTGGGGACAAAGCCTTATTTGTTCTGTTTATGACAGGAGGGTTTGAATATTCTGATAGGCGAGACCTAGAGAGAGAACTGGAAATGGTATAGAAGCTGCTTACCTCTGACACATCAGTCACAATTTTCTTCTTGTGGAAATTGAAGGAGGCCCTGATTTGGGTCCAAGAACAGGCCTTTGGTAAATGAGTCAGGTCCTGAGATAGGAATGAATCTTTTCCCATCTTTTGGCTCTTTTTAAATTGGTGGTAATGAAGAGGAGAGGTTTCCCTTGCTTCCTGATGTTTCCTCTTTCGGTTTGGCCTAGTTCTCTTAAGACTGTTGATTTCCCCAGGTATGACACAGCGTCTGCAACCATTGGCTTCCCTAGAGTCCCTGCCTGTGGCCTTCTTTTTACCTGTGCCCTCCAGTCTGTTTCCCTTCACTTGCCTTTTACAACATGACTCCATGTTTTTTCCATCGATCCCACACTCATGATCCACAGGGTTTCTCGAGTCCATAAGACTATAGAGAGCAGATGTGAGGCTCGCATGAGCTCGGTGGACCATTCTGGTGAACGTGGCTCCTTCTGCTGCTGCCTCCTGGGAGCAGGAGGGCGATGTTTGGTTCAGGGAGGCTGACGGCAAGTGGAAGCCGCTTGGGTTTGCAGAGGCTGCATCTGGAGAGGCAGGAGGACCGGTGGAGATGATACTATCCCCTGGCGCTGGCGGTCCGGGGCCAAGCGAGGGCGGGGAGCTGATCAGGGAAGCACTGATGCCCAGCTCGTCGCGGTCTTTGGGCTGGTTGCATTCACTTAAGTCGGGGCTGAGACAGCCCGAGTGGCGGCTGGGGAAGGGAGGCGGTCGGAGCGGGCCGCAGGGGGTGCTGCACTTCGGCGGAGGCCGAGCTCGCAGCCTCAGGCGTCTTGGGGTCGCGATCAGAGTCGGCCGCTCCTTGGAGACTCGGCCGCCAGGACGCCTCCGCCGTCTGCGGACAGGGCTGCCAGGGAAGTCCGGGTCGTCAGGGTCGTCGGAAGCTACGGACTGCGACGGGTCACCGCTGCTGGTGTCACTGCTGGCGCTGCTGAAGAAGCGGTTCCGGTTCTGCGGTGGAAACCACTGCGCCGCTGCCCGGCCCGGCCGCCGCCGCGGCCTCCCGCCACCGGCTGCCCCGTACGTTCGGAAGAGTCGGATCCCGGATCTCGGGAGTGACGCCGCCATAGCAGACACCCGCCACGCAGTTCAAATGCAAACACCGCGAGACTTCCGCGTGGTGCGCTCGCCTGCCCGCTGGGTCCTAGTGCCCGGCCTCCCGGTGCGCATCACGCCGGGCTTTTTTGAGGGGATAAGTAGCCTTTAGAGGTTTAGTTTGTTCAGTGCGTCCCAGGAGTGACTTTCGTTTCAGGCTTACACTGGGTGCACCGAGAAGCAGCCTGCTTGTGTGAGCTATCCATTGCAGGTGAGCGTGGTTCCCCCAAGAGGCTGAGGGAGGGATTGAGTGAAGCACGTTATAGGAGAAGCTAGGGTGATACTTTCCCAGGGGTGATAGATTCCCCCTGAAGGCAAATGCACCGCGGCCGTCGGGGTCCCCTCCCCCTCTTCACTGGGTCGTGTTTGGCAGGGTTGGCGCTTTACTTGGGTCAAGGTGAGCGCTCAAACTGCTCACACCTCTATTCTGGGACCTTAAAATATTGTGTGACCCGAGTGTTAAAAATTTCACCCTTCCCAAACGTAAAGGGGTTAAGCTAACGAGACTGCTTTTCCAGCGTGTGGACGAATGGTATGCAGTGAGCTGTAACATCACATCAGATCAAGAGAACGTAACCGTGGCTGCAGAGATATCCTTGAATCACGGCGAGCAGGTATTTTGAGACCGAAATGCCCCAGATCTGATTATCTAGCCCTAGGCCGTCTCCCTTAGAAACTGTAATGGCACCTAAAACCTTACATGTCCGGAACAGGCCTCTTTTTTTAAAAAAAACTTTATTTTTTTATGTAGTCCTAAGGATCGAACCCAGTGCCTTAACACATGCTAGGCAAGCCTTCTATCACTGAGTTACAACCACAGACAGCCCCAGAACAGGCTTCTTGATGACTTTCTGTCCGAGCCTGCTCCTTAGCCAGTTACTCAGGCTATTTTTAATCCTGTTTCCTACTAGGAATTCTAGGGATTACCTGTGAATTCTCCCTTTCCTACACCCCATATCCATTCCACTAGCAAACCCCATTCCACCTCTAGCATATATCCTAAATCCATTCACTTCTCTCCATCTATGTGGCTACTGTTGTAATTCAGGCCACTATCACTTTCTAGGCTGTTGCAGTGACTTTGGACCTGCTCTTTTGCCTCTGTTTTTCCCACACCTTCTACAAATAATTTATTTAACCACTATCCATCCAAATTAGATTGTGGTTTAAAAAAAAAATGTGATGTTTAGCTGGGCGCGGTGGCTCAAGCCTGTAATCCCTGCACTTTGGGAGGCTGAGACAGGAGAATCACGAGTTCAAAGCCAGCCTCAGCAACACTGAGGCACTAAGCAACTCAGTGAGGCCTTGTCTCTACATAAAACACAAAATACGGCTGGGGACGTGTCTCAGTGGTCGAGTGCCCCTGAGTTCAATCTCCAGTACCCCCCAAAGTAAACAAATAAATAAATAAATATGACGTTTGAACAACCTTAGATTCTAATCCATATTTTTTTTTTCATGGCCTGCCAAGGTACTACATGGTTAGGTCTTAGCTAATTTTTTCAACTTTATCTCCTAGTACTCTGTTTTCTGTCCTGCTGTTCCTTTCTTATAACCCAGCTATTCTGTCCTTTGTATTCTTCTAATTTTCCAATATTATTCTGGTTACAGGACCTTTGTACTTGCTGTTTCTTTGTATAACATTGCTCTTCTGCTAAGTTTTCATGTGGATGGTTTCTTCTTGTATGTTATTTTTTTAGAGAGGCTTTCCCTGATTACTTATTCTGAAGTGAGAACTAGTAATCAAGTTTAATATCTTGTAGTGATCCAGATGAGAGCAATGAGGCCTAAACTGAAGAACTGGAAATAGGGGTGGAGACAAAAAAGGAACATACGCAAGAGAGAATTAAAAAAAAAGAATTGTTAACTGATTTTGGCTAGGAATAGTGGCATGAGATAGAAGGTAAAGGAAAGGAAGTTGAGGATTAACTGCAGATTTCTTGTTTGGTAACTGTATGGATGCTGGAGCGAGTAACTAGACTAAAGAATACTGGAGATGGAACACATTTAAAGGGAAAGGTGGTGAATGCTGTCCAGAGACAAGAGTCCATGTTTAAAATATGTTTTGTTTCTCTTCCTCCTTCCCCTTATCTAATAGTTACTAAGAGATGTAACTGAACTGCAGATCTTTGGTGAAATATCTTTCAACAAATCTCGGTATGAAGGGCTGAATGCAGAGAACCACAGAACTAAGGTAATCCCTAGCTGTTTTCTGGGTTGTATCCTGGGAAAACTGTGTGTAGCTTTTGAGCCCCTGCACAGCCACTCTTGTTGCTCTCTTCCTGTTTTCAGTTTTATCACTTCTGATCTTGGTTCTGCTATTAGCTCCCTTTGTGGTCTTGAATGAGTCAGCTTCTGCCTCAGTTTTCACCTATGAAATATTTTGAGTAAGAGGCCTAAGCTGAGAAGATCTAAGTTGAAATAACTAGTCTAGATTCAACAGCAATATATGCTTTGATTTAAAAATGTTTGCTGTGACCAGCATGGCTGTTAACTCAGAAACTGAGGGTCAAGAGGAGATGAAGAAAAGACAAACAGATATACATAGAGAAAAAGCTGGACCTAAGTGGAAAAGCCAGGCCCTGGTGAGGTTTGACTGATACCAGAGCTAGCTCAGCACATTTATTATATAGGTTTTGTCATCAGGAAGTTATTTGTGAGAAACTTCTAGCAAAGCAGGCAGTTTGAAGGATGCAGTGAAACTGGCAAAGACATCAAGGTCATTTTGTTATGCCCAGAATTCTCTAACTCTGGGAGTTTGTGTCTGAAACCAGGGTTCTAACTCATAAAGCTGTGCACCTTTACCTGTAGCCTCCTCAGGCTGGCATCATCATAGCAACTGGGCCATCTTTTTTTTTTTTTAAATGTTTATTTTTTAGTTGTAGGTGGACACAATATCTTTATTTTATTTTTTTATGTGGTGCTGAGGATCGAACCCAGTGCCTCCCGCGTGCTAGGCAAGCACGCAATCACTGCGCCATAACCCCAGCCCCGCAACTGGGCCATCTTGATGTGCACCTTCACACAAGAAGTTCCCAGTGCAGACACAGCCATGAGAGAATCAGGGACCATGGTTCAGGTCACCACTCTCCACATATGTTAATCTTTAAAATATTTTTCCTAAGTGAGAAATTATTTTTTGCATACATAAACTATCTTTCTGCTGTGTAGTATCAGTGTTTAGTTACAATATTAAACAGTTACAGTACTCATGAATGCATCATTTTTTAATAAGAGACTCAGTACTAGAACTCTTGGAATTTGACTTGCAGAAGTATGACCAGAAATTAAATTGACCTCTGGTCTGTGAGTTAAGTGCTCCTGTGCATGTTACACTGCATTTTAAAAAAAAATCGTAGTATTTATTTAATTGTCATCATTTATTGACCTATTTTACTGGCTGGGGCTTTGACTGTTATATGCATTCTATAAAAACTCAATACATTAAAAAAATTTTTTTTTAGTTTAAGTTGGACACAATACCTTTATTTTATTTATTTATTTTTATGTGGTGCTGAGGATTGAACCTAGTGCCTCACATGTGCTAGGCGAGCATTGAGCCACAACCCTAGCCCTCAATACATTTTTTATTTTGGCAAATACATGTAAAATTAAAGTTATATTTATAGACTTTTTTTTTTTTTTTTTTTTTTTGGCACTGGGGATTGAACTCAGGGATACTTGACCACTGAGCCACATCCCCAGCCCTATTTTTGTGTTTTATGTAGAGACAGGGTCTCACTGAGTTGTTTAGCTCCTCGCCGCTGCTGAGGCTGGCTTTGAACTCCTGATTCTTCTGTCTCAGCCTCCCAAAGTACAGGGATTACAGGTGTGCAGCACCATGCCCAGCTATGTATAAGAATTTTTAAGAGTACAATTCTATATCATTTAGTATATTTCCTGTCTGCTATGTATACCATTGCCAAAATCTAGTTCCAGAAATTATTTGACATGAAAAACAGTGCCCAGCAGCTGTAATTCCATTGGTTTTCCTTCGCTAAACCCTGACATGTACTGCATTTTTATTCCTGTTGACATTTGCCAGGACATGCTCCTGTTTCAGAGATGATGTATCTATGAGCTTTTGAGTTAGGCATGATTCTTCACTACAGCAAATGTTCAGAGAATGAGTCTGGATTGCTAAATATTAAATACTCAATTTTCCTCCTTGGAGGAAGAGAAAGGAGCAATTCTCTAGAATGTCAGATAAACATTTTCCTCTATTTTGAAGTATTTTTATCTCTCTCTTTTTTAGGCAATGTCTTGTGTTGCCTAGGCTGTTCTTGAACTCCTGGGCCCAAGAGTCTCCTGAGTAGTTGAGACAAAGGCTCTTTTGAAGTTTTTCTAATACAGAAAATGACATAATAAAGAAACAAGTTATTATACTGCCTAGAATTTTAAAAAATAAAAGTAATAGCAATAAAATTCAATCCTTATAGAAAGGTTCTAATTGAAACTAATTTTTCCTTTACTCTCCCCATGTCCCCAACTCGCTTTCCAAAGGGAGTTATTCTTAAATTATTAATAGCTTATTATATGTATATTCTTAATTTATTTATATATTTCTCTCTCTTATTGATGCTTTTATTTCTACAGCATAGATTCCCTGAAATTCCTTTCTTTAAATTCAATATCCTAAGGAAAATATTAAGTAGTTCCTACCAATAAACACCTGACTTGCAATCAGTCTATGAGGACAAATAGCTGTGTATCCAGATGTATTTTAGCCACAGGTTAAGGGAAAAAATCCAGCAAATGTGCCATAAGGGCATGTGCTATTTATCTAGGAAGGGGTGTAGGCTCTGCTCAATGGCCTGCCTCCTTGATCCTGTGTGTTAGGTAATGTCTTTCTTCATGGACAGCACAAAGTTTCCAATCTCCAAATGCCATAAGGTTGAGTATCCTTTATCCAAAATACTTGGGACCTGACACATTTCAGATACCAGAGGATTTTGGAATATTTTGTAGACTTTACCAGTTGATCATCCCTAATCTAAAATCCAACATGCTCAAAATCTGAACATTTCGAATAGATAGCAACATGATACTCAAAAAGTTTTGGATTTTGGGACATGTTGGAGTTTGAATTTTTGGATTAGGGATGCTCATCTTGTATTTTCTTTTTTTTGGTACTGGAGATTGAACTCAGGGGCACTCGACTACTGAGCCGCATCCCCAGCCCTATTTTGTGTTTTGTGTAGAGACAGTGTCTCACTGAGTTGCTTAGTGCCTCGCCGTTGCTGAGGCTGGCTTTGAACTGGTGATTCTCCTGTCTCAGCCTCCCTAAGTGCTGGGATTACAGGCTTGCGCCACCATGCCTGGCTTCATCTTGTATTTTCATATGACAATATGAACTAGGAAGCAAGAGGATTTTTCTTTATGTGTCTTCCCTTTTTAGGGAGGAAACTTTTCTAAAAACTTCCAGGAGACATATCTTTACGTCTTAGTGAGAACTGGGTTTCATCTCAGTCACTACTAAAGAGAATAGTTCTGCTGTGATTATCTTAGATCAGTCTTGACTCCTAAACAACATCTGAAAGGAGAAAATGGCTGTTGGGTAGGGCAAATCCCAAAGAATTTAAGGGATTTGTGCACTGTCAGTGTTTGCTACAGGTAACCTGAATCCTGGTTCTCCCTTAACCCCTGCCTGGGCACCTTTGGGCCCTTTTGGGAACCTGTGCATTTCAAAGAGGAAAAAGGGAAAAGGCTTTTAGAAATAAGTGTGGTTGCTTCTACCCAAATCTGGCCTGGTTCTACCACTGTCACCTTGGAATTTCATTTCATTTCCTAAACCCAGGTTATTGAGTTCTGCCACTCTTCTGTTAAAAAACAACTTTTTAAAAAAAGTTTTAAAAAGAGAACTCCCTTTCTCTTGCTTTGATACCTCCCTACTCTCAAGGCCCAAAACTAAGTCCTATTAAGTTCAGCTACATATGAGGTAAGTAGGGCCTGGAGGATCAATCCTAAGTCAACCAGCATTTAACTTTATTGGAAGAATTCTCAAGGATAAGTTTGTGTGATTCTGTACTACATACAGAAATTTCTCTAAACACCCCCAACTTTGGTGCTTAAACATGTGCATGAAGGAAATTCATTGTCTTGGACAGGCAGAGCAGTCTTGATGGCCCTCTGGCCCCACTTAAGTCCTGCAACTTGCTGGGGCAACAACTTTGGAGGGCTAGGTCTTAGTCAGGATGCACATCCCCTGAGCTTTCCAGCTGAGCCCTTTCAATGATGAGATTAGATACTTGAAATTGAGAGATCCTTTGGGAAAAAAACTTAGAGTGACTTATAGTAGAGGAGCCCCACAAGTACTACACATGAATATAATTTTGCATGTATTATCATGTCCCTGAGGAACAAATATCCTCAGTCTAGTTAAGAGGAGACTAGTGCCTTGTCAAATGTTTCTTGTGAGGACATTATATTGCCAAAGAATTTAAGGGATTTGTGCAAGATCAAAAAAAGCTGTGAGGGCTGGGGTTGTGGTTCAGTGGGAGAGCGCTTACCTAGCATGTGTGAGGCACTGGGTTTGATCCTCAGCACCACATAAAATAAATTAATAAATAAAATAAAGGCATTGTGTCCATCTACAACTAAAAATAGTTTTTAAAAAAAGCTGTGAGAGCTGGGCGCCATGGTGTAAGCCTGTAATCCCAGCACTTTGGGAGGCTGAGATGGGAGAATCATATATTCAAAACCAGTCTCAGCAAGGGCAAGGTGCTAAGCCACTCAGTGAGACCCTGTCTCTACATAAAACACAAAATAGGGCTGGGGACGTGGCTCAGGGGTCGAGTGCCCCTGAGTTCAATCCCTGGTACTAAGAAAAAAAAAAAAAAGCTGCGAGAACTGAGTTGGAGAAGACTTGGAGATCATTTAAGATAAGTTATCACTTTGAAAATAGTGAGTGTGGGACTCCAGGACACATGGAACATGGCTGGATTTTGTCTTGAGGCCATGGGACCCTCTTTCCAACTGTAGGAGTATCTTTTTTTAAAAAATATTTTAATTGTTGATGGACCTTTATTTTATTCATTTATTTATATGCAGTGCTGAGATTCGAACCCAGTGCTTCACACATGCTAGGCAAGCACTCTACTGCTGAGCCACAATCCCAGCCCTGTCAGAGTATCTTTAACTCAAGTTTATACTCTTCTGACAGATACAGCAGTTTTAGATAAGAGACTGCAATCGTTTCTTATAAGGCATTTTGGTCACGAGATGATTTTAGATCATCTGAAAGTTGCATCAGGAGATGTTCAGCTTCTTGCTTTACTGTCAGCACTCTTGATCAGTACTCAGGATGTTGCCAAGTCCTTGTGTTTTCTCTTTAAAATACCAAGAACTTGTTTTTCTTCTTTGCTGTACCTGATTTATTGGACCATCTCTTTGTCTTGTCTAGATCACCGTCATCTTCCTGACAAATGAAAAGTACCATTCTTTGCCTCTCATCGTTGGAAGCAGTGTTGCTGGCCTTCTGGTTTTGATTGTGATTATAATCATCCTGTTCAAGGTCAGTTCTCATTGTGTTCAATAAGGATGAGATGAAGCTGGGTGCAGTGGTGCATACCTATAATCCCAGTGACTTGGGGGGCTGAGACAGGAGGATCACAAGTTTGAGGCCAGCCTCAGCAACTTAGTGAGACTGTCTCAAAATTTTTAAAAAAGGGGCTGGGGTAGGACCTGGCTCTGGTGTTGGACATTGTACCCACTAGGATAGCCAGTCCTCACTTAGAGCACCTACCCTGGCTTGTGGCCTTTCTCCTTTTGCTTTAACCATATACCCCATTTAGGCAAATGAGTAATTTGGTTTCTGTCTGAAGGAATCAAGATCTAATTAAAGTATAATACAGAGAGATCTGCCTAAAATGGATTTTTGTCATTCTCCTTTTTAAATTGTTTCCTTGTCTTCCCTGTTTGAATGTCTGAACTCTTTTATTGCTATTCAAGACTCTCTGTTCTCTGGCCTGTACCCTTCTCTTCTCACCCTCAAGTCTTGTTTCTTCCTGCAGACAATTTGAGCTGTTCCTAAACAGCTCAAAACTTTCTGCTTGTACACAGGCTACTACTTTTGCCAGGAGTGCCCATCTCTACCTTTTCACTTTGCTCACACTCTCCCCTAAAAACTCAGCCCAGAGACTCCTGGATCCTTTGCATTGGGCTTTGTGCTTGTCCTGTGATCTCCCTTCCGGAAACCCTTCCACATTGTAGTTGTCACACCATATTGTAATTTTTTCCCTTCCTACTAGACTCTGAGCTTCTTGGTGTGGGAGGCTGTACTTGATCTCTTTCTATTCTCAGCATGGTAGGCTGTACTGACTATTCTTACATAAGTAAGATTAGATCCAGTACAGCTCAAACTATACAACTTTGTCAAATCAGAGCAAGATGGGAAGGCAGTTCTAACTGGGGAATGAAAACCAGGAAAAGTAGCATCAAAGGCTCTGGGACAATTGACTTTCAGGGAAAGACTCGGGAGGATAGGGAAAGGGAATGTAAATATAAGAAGCAGAGTTGTCTAGAGGCTATTTAGGCAACAACTAGAAGTATGTTTTTTAAAACTGATATTTTAGGCCTATAATTGGGTTTCCCTTCCTTTGTTTCAGTGTGGCTTTTTTAAAAGAAAGTATCAACAACTGAACTTGGAGAGCATAAGGAAGGCCCAGCTGAAATCGGACAGTCTACTCATGGAAAAAGATTAGGACCTGCTTCCTTGTTTATTGGGAGAGAATAACCAACTAATCCTTGAACTTCTAGAGACTTGGCATTGTACTGATTACTTTTTCCTTAGGCTAATCTAGAGTAGCATTGAACAAATTGTAGAATATTATTTTTTAACCACACAGTGTCCCAAAAGTGTTTGTGCATTGTGCAAAAAGTAAACTTGGGAAGCATCTGGTTTTAAATAAAGTTGAACTATTTCCTTTATAATAACGCTTTTAATTTGCAAATATCCCTTACAATAAATATCCCTTTGCAATAAATTTTTATATCTGCTTTGTTTATTTTAAGTGTACAGCCTAAGTTGGGGAACATTGATATCTTTAGAATTTTGTTTTCTTCCTTAGAAAAACAACAAATTTCTCTAACTTGCTGAGGTTTTTAAAAACACTTCTATTGTAAGGTTTTATCATTTTCTTCAAAGAAAATTTATGAAGGCATTTATTTCCAACTATATAAATAATTTTGTTATTATTGTGATAGTGAAAATACCCTTTTTTCCCCCTGACTGATTAGAGTTTGTATTTAGAACAGTTGGTTGTTTTGAGTATTTATTTGGCCATTTTACTGAACTCTGTTTTCTAAATAGCTTTTTAATTGGTTTTCTAGCTTTTGGGACCTAGTATTCAGTTGGAGTCCTAGGGGCACAGTGGTCAGGGGGTCTGAGGGGTTGTTTCTTCTGTCTAGGGCCTGGGAATGGATTGGAGTAGCCCTACCCAGAGCACTGGCAGATGATCCCTGGCCCTTGGCTTGGGTCTCTGGGTGCTGTCTTTCCTTTCTTTAAAGCAGTGTGGTCTGAGATTAAGGTTGGAGTACCAGAGTGGGATAAAATGCCACTGTCCTTCTTTGGTTGTGCAAACCTTTTAGATGTCTTAATCTAGCAAAAGGCTGCCAGTAACTGAATTAAGACACTGGGGCTTTGGGGCATTTGTCTCCTAGACAGAGAACTCAACTTGGTAGATTGCCTGGCTGCTTAAGGTTGGCTAGTGTCTCCTTGCAGAGGTTTCTGGCTTTTTGTGTTATAGACCCTTTTGGCAGTTGAGAGACCTCTTCTCAAGCTTGGTCACTCTACGCCAGACACTTCAAGTATATAGGCTAAAGGAATTTAATTAATTAATTCTTCATTTTACAAACCTTGGCAACTATCTGCTTCATTAAAAGTTCTGTGTTTCAGCCTGGGAACGCCTTTTCCCATGCTCGTAGCTCTGTGCTACAGATTCATACCCAAATGTGACAGCAAGAGAAAAAGCAATGATCCAGACCACTGGGAATTTAGAGGAGGAGACATGCCTGTAAGCAGAGCCTTGAAGGACAGAGGTGAGACCAGCCTGGGCAGAGGTGCAGAGGTTGGAAAATGAAGGACGTGATAGAGCATGTATGCCAGTTTGACTGAAGCTGGGTGTGCACCATGGGGAATATGAGGTGAAGACAGTGTGTTGTGTAAGTATCTACATGCCTGGGCATGGTGGCACATGCCTGTAATCCCAGGTACTTGGGAGGCTAAGGCAAGAGGATTGCAAGTTTGAGGCCAGCCTCAGCAATTTAGCGATACCTTGTCTCAAGATAAAAAATTAAAAAGGGCTAGGGATGTAGTTCAGAGGTAGATGCCCCTGCCCCCAGGTTCAATCCTGGGTACTGCCAAAAAAAAAGAAAGAAAATTGTACATAAGAATGGTGTGCGAGGAACTATATGGGAAGCCACAGGCACTTCACTGTTTTATATGAGGAGACAGGGTCTCACTCAGTTGCTTAGGGCCTTGTTAATTTGCTGAGGCTGGCTTTGAATTGTGATCCTCCTGCCCCAACTTCCCTAGCTGCTGGGATTACAGGTCTGTGCCACTGTGCTCTGCTCCACTGTTTTTGGTACTTTGTTAAAGTTTTTCCTTAGATCAGACATTGGGAGCAAAGTAATAAGTACCAACCCATCAATTAAGATGGAGCTGCTGGTGGATATAGAAGTGCCTCCCCCAGAGAGGAGCTTCCTTTTTCCAATTGACTATATTTAAGCAACATTAATAATGCATTTGCTAGTTTTTATATGGATCAAAAATGCCTATTAATGGAATGTGTTTGTCATAGCAGGCCTGCTGGGAGCAAAAGGTAAATTAAAGGACAGATTGCCATGCAAGGCCCTTGGTGAAACCCTCCATGCTGCAGCTGTCCCATGCTTGTCTCTGGGCTACCAGGGTACACAGGGCTCTGAAGGAAGGCTGGGTCATCTTGTAATGACTTTTGTGTCCTAGCACAGATTGAAATCTCTTACCTCCAGGCCTTCCCTATCCTTTGGGTTGGAAAATAGAGTTCACTAGGTAAAAGTAACATCTGAACATCCACTCCAAAACCATATGGTTTTGTGGGATTTGTGTTTATTTTTTTTCCTTTAATTTTGTGGAGATTGTTTTTTGAGTTTGTTAGTCTCTCAGCCTAAGGGGAAGGCTTTATTACACCATCCCTAGGGATGAGGGGAAGAGGGATCTCATATGGTTTTGGAGGCTGCAGGGGTGACCAAGTGACACCTCCAAGCCACTGGTGGAAACGCAGTGATGCTATTGACAGTTCTGTTGCTACCCACCTGCAGCTGGCATTTTTCCTCTTAGAAGCCCCTTCTGTTCATCACCTAGAGAAATGGCAGTTTTTTTTTTTTTAATTAGGTGGCACTTCTGCTTCTACAGTTCCATCCCACTGAGCCATACTTATTTCCTTATAATCTATAGGATTCATAAGAAAAAGAACAATATGGGGAAAGACTGGAATAAGAGATGGGAGGGTCTCGCTGGGGATGTGGCTCGAGTGGTAGAGTGCTTGCCTAGCATGTGTGAGGCACTGGGTTTGATTCTCAGCACCACCTGAAAATGAATAAATAAAATAATGGTATTGTGATCATCTGCAACTAAAAAAAAAAAGAGATGGAAGGGTCTCTAATCCTCCCCCCAGGTGGAGCCCCAGCACATTGCCTTGGGGTGGGATAAGGCCTCCACACCACCATGGTTTGTTTGTTTGTTTTTGGTATGGGGATTGAACTCAGGGGCACTCAACTACTGAGCCACATTCCCAGCCCTATTTTTTATTTTATTTAGAGACAGGGTCTCACTGAGTTGCTCAGCACCTTTCTGTTTCTGAGGCTGGCTTTGAACTCATGATCTGATCCTCTTGCTTCAGCCTCCTGAGTGGCTGGGATTACAGGCATGCACCACCACACCTGGCTACTGGGGGCTGATCAGAGCAAGATGGTCCCAGGAGTAGGTCCAATGCAGAACAATAGACCAAAAATGTGGGCAAGTCTTAGGAGCAAGTGAGATGACATAAAAAGGTCCTTTAGAAATCCATTTTATAATTATATTGCATCACTTTGCTGCATATACCTTAAGTCACCCCACTAGGTGAAGGCTCATGAACAAGATGAGAATAGTTTGCTCACTGCTAATCTCTTCGCTTACTTCAGGGGACAGCACTCATCTTAGTAAGCCAGGATGTGCATTCTGGGGAGGGAAGAGGGTGGGGTGGTGAGGCAGGGACAGGGCTTTGATTCTTTGAAGACCAATGATGCACCCCTGCCCCCTGCCCCTACAAGTGGAGTTTATAAGCTTGCATTTGGTTCCTGGCATACCAGGATGGTGCGCCTGGCCTTGGTGTCAGTGGGAGCCACTGCAGAAGGTGCCCATTCTCTTGACCAATTTTCTATTCTCAAGAAATTGGGAGAGACATTTTCTTCCAAGGAGTACTATGTGACAGGGCAGGAAGATGGTGTGTGCAGGACTCTGGCCCCAGCAGTGGCTTCCCTCACAGTGGTAGGGTAGATGTATGCACTATATACTCACTGGCCTCCAGAAGAAGCCACAGTTCTGAAAAGCCCCAGTGACTGGCCAGGAAACCCCTGGACCTTGTTTTAGCAAGTGTAAAGTGGGCTTTGCAGTGACCTCTCTGGCTGGCTCTCAGAGAGAGTGAAGTGAGGCGATGTGGAGGCTATAAAGCACCATGCTCATGGTGACAATGGAGGCGATTGCTTGGACTGTCAAGCCAGATTGCCTGGATCCAGCTTTGGGACAGATGCTCACTAAGGGTGTGATTGTGGGCACATCTATCCTCTTGGAGTAGGTCAAGGTAGTGACAGTACTAACCACAGAATGTGGTCATGAGAATTAAATAGGTCCCTCTGTGTAAGGCATTTAGTGCAGGACTTTGCAAGCAGCGAGCCCTAAGAAGTGTTCGCTGTGATAATGGTGGTGAAAGTCATGTCAATAGGGCACTGTGGGGCTCTACGACTATTGACAGGGGGCTAGGCAGAATCAAGGAAAATGAGCTCAAAAGTAGCAGCCAATTTTCTCTCATAGGGAGAATTCATCTTGATTTTAGAAATGTCTTTCACTTGGAGTTTTAATAATGCAAATGTAAAAAGCAAAGGGGTGTCATGTACTTGTTTTCCCAGGTGCTCTGGAGACTGAGGCAGGGGGATTGCTGGAGCCCAGGGGTTCAAGGGCAGTTTGAGTAATAGCAAGACCTTGTCTCAAAAATAAATAAAATCCTCTTCTCCTCTGCTATCTTTTTAGATATAATGAGTGTTAAGTCTGAGCTTGTGGGGATGGCAAGTTGGCCCCAGCCATGTAGAGATAAAATGCAAATGCTCTGGGTGTAGCTTGTACACATTTTCACACCCACAGAAATATATCACAGACATTCTTGAAATAAAATCTTTACAAACCAATGCCTACCCTGACTTCTTTTTTTTTTTTAATATTTTTGTTTAGTTGTAGATGAACACAATATCTTTATTTATTTTATGTGGTGCTGAGGATCGAACCCAGTGCCTCACGTATGCAAGGCAAGTGCTCAACCGCTGAGCCATAACCCCAGCCCCCTACCCTGACTTCTTAAACATGCTCTAATTTTTAAAAATTCTAGTTTTAACCCAGCAAATCAATCATGACTTACCAGGGGGTCTTGGACATAGTCTAACCAGCTGTGTTGTCAGGGACCCCACAAGGAGGCAACTGGTTCTCCTCTGGATGCCATTCATGCAGTCTCTAAAGCTTTGTGAGAAGTTGCAGGCTGGCATGGGAGTTCACTTACCCTAGAGGGCAAGAGCAGAGCCCTTTCTCCAAAGCTAGAGTGGCAGCTGTGACAGGCTAACAGGGCATGTATCTGGCATTCCAGCCTCTACGGCAGCACACAGTAGGTGCTCAGTAAAGATTTGAGCAACCAAGAACAGAAGAGTTTCCTAGACTGAGACTCAGTGTCCTGGGGCCTCAGTTATCCCTCTGGTCTCTGGAGATCTGTCCACAGAACAAACCAGCCCTAGCCACAAAACCTGCAGCCCTCTTTAGGGAGTGGAGAGACTCAATAAAGTGCCATTCTCTATGCCCCTTGTATAAGAGTGGTCCTGTAGGGTACTGTCCAGCTTCTGGAGTGCTTCTCTAGAACCTGGTGTGGTGGTACATGCTTCTGTTCCCAGTGACTCAGGAGGATCGTAAGTTTGAGGCCAGCCTCAGCAACTTAGGCCCTTGGCAACTTAGCCAGACTCTGTCTCAAAATAGAAAAATAAAAAGGGCTTGGAATGTGGCTCAGTGGCAAAGTGCTTCTGGGTTCAATCCCCAGTACCCAGCTTCTCTAGGTCAGATGCAATTCAGGGGACTCCTGCCAGCTTGGAAAGTCCATTTCCTCTTGTGCCTTATCCTGCAGCAGTATTCTCAAGTTCATAGGTGTGATGTCACTGCATGGAGGCTGCTTCTCCCTGAGGGTTGGAGACCCACATGGGGGAGGGCTGAGGGAGAGGCTGGCAGCTTTCCATGTCATGACTGGGTCAGGGTGGCAGTTCCAAAAACCCTTTCTATTAAAAAAATGGCTGGGTTTGTTCACTCATTCAACAGAAATGTACAGAATGATTATGTGGCAGGCATAGTGCTGAGCATGGGATACACAGATGTCCAAAACCCTACTGGAGCTTCTGGTCTCAGTGGGGGACACAGTCAATAAGTTAATGAGATCATCTCTGATAATGACAAATGTTTTATGGGAAAAAGATGGGATAATGGGATAGGAAGTGATTGGGGCCAAGTGTGTGGGCACACACCTGTAATCCAGGCTACTTGGGAGGCTGAGGCAAGAGGATTACAAGTTTGAGGGCTTTGTGGCTAGCCTGCACAAATTAGTGAGACTGTCTGAAAAGGACCAGGGATGTAACTCAATGGTAAAGCACCTCTGGATAAATTCCCCCCCCTCAAAAAAAAGCGGGGTGGGGTGAGGTGGGGGCAAGGACTACTTTTGGTGTGTGACAATAACAACAAACCTTTTTGAGGAAATGGCATTTGTGTTGAAATTGAAAGGAATTAAAGATCTGTGCTTACCACATGACAACTGGGGAGCAAAAAACAGATCTGCAGGTTCCATCTTAGACTTAGTGAATGAAAAATTTTAAGGGCAGGACCAGGAATTTGCCTTTTTTCCTCTAAATGAGTCCCATGCATGCTAAAACTGGAGACCTTCTCCCCTGGGTCTTTCAGAGAGGGTCACACCCTGCGAGCTTTAGGGTTCCTTTTTATTCTCAGACCTTCCAGTTCTAGAAAGGGAACTTCTAATTTAGGGGAGGAGGCCAGTGATAGAGGGGCTGGGCTGCTTGTGGTCAGACAGCAGCGTGCAGAAAATAATTGTGTACAACCCCACAACAAACCAAGAGCCCACCCAGGACCCTGCCTCTCTGTTCCAAAGCTCCAGGAGGCCCTCCCTCATCCCTGTCCCCTTCCTCCCTGTACAGTTTCACCCTTGGAAAAGTCACAGTCCTAACAGCCTGGATAGGTCTATCTCTTGCTTTGGGAACCATTCTCCCCAGGTGTATTTTATGATCTTGAGCCTTGGTTGCCTGTGTTTCCCAACTCCACCTGACCTGCCTGGGGACCTGTTGGCAGTGACTCCCTGAGAGTGTGAAGTTTTAACCCTTCAACATCAGCCTCGGGATTCTAGCAGACAAGCGCTTTACCAAGTCCTTGTCCCAGGCTGTGTCCAGAGGCAGGACTCTTCCAGGCAGCAAGAAAGATCTGCCTTCCAGGAGATCCTGGCCTGGGTGCCTGTCATGTGTGACTGTCAATGTTCTTTATCTCCTCTTCACCTCCACTTCCTGTGCTATAGGTTCCTCCATCGCCCTACCTCACTTTCCCCATCTATTCAATAGGAAGAACCCTTTGGGATTTATTTTTTTAGTTGTAGATGGACACATATCTTTATTTATTTATTTTTATGTGGTGCTGAGGGTCGAACCCAGTGCCTCACGCATGCGAGGCAAGCGCTCTACCACTGAGCTACAATCCCAGCCCCCTTTGGGATTTCTTTGGAAGAAGAAAGGTTTGTCTTAAAAGGTGCTCTTCTTCTAGGTGTAGTGGCACATACCTGTGATCCCAGCTGCTCAGGAGGCCAAGGAGGAGGATCTCAAGTTCTAGGTCAGCCTGGCCAACTTAGTGAGACCCTGCTTAAAAAAATTTTAAGAAAGAGCTGGAGGTGTAGCTCAGTGATAGAACACCCGGGGGTGGGAGGAAGCCCTTTTCTCCTCTTTTCATTTCTTCTCCTCACTCCTGCCCAGCCGTCAGCATCTGGGCAGCCGCACAGCACGGTCCTGTGGACTCTTGAGGGCCCTCCCAGACCAGTGGCTGGAGAGGACGGCCGGTAGGGTCAGCGTCGGCTCAAGCGGCGGCTGCAAGGTCGCAGTCGGAGGTTCTGTGCTGGCAGCAACCCAGCTCAACGCCCGGACTTTCCCAGCCCAGCAGGTATCCAGAGGCGCGCCCCGCGCTGGAAGCCCCGCAGCCCACGCACTCGCTTGCCCATGCGGGTTGGAGCTGCGCGTCCCCGGGCTGCGGCAGCGCGGACGCAGAGCGCCCCGCCAGCTTACGGGCCACCGGCGGCGGCGGCTCCCATGCGGCACACGTGGGGCTAGGCGCTCCGCAGGCCCCGGTGAGCCGGCGGCATGGGGCAGGCGGGCTGGAAGGGGCTCTGCCTGTCGCTGTTTGACTATAAGACCGAAAAGTATGTGATCGCCAAGAACAAGAAAGTGGGATTGCTCTACAGACTGCTGCAGCTGTCCATCCTGCTATACCTGGTCGTGTGAGTTGGGCGCTCTCTGGAATCTGGGGGAGGGGCGGGGACAGGAGCCAGGATCTTCTCCAGGGTCCTGGAATTTGCACGCGTGCCCATGGCTTTCCCTGCGGTCCCTGCCTGTGAAGAGGGCCGTCCTTGGGCCCTTGGGGGTAAAGGGTAGCCCTCTACTCCCCTGCCTGCTCTGGAGGTGATAAGATGTGGGCTGGGGCTTCTGGGTCTGTGGACAGCTCCTTTACCTGGTGCTGCAGCCCCCAGTCTTAGGGCCATAGGAAAGGGGCAGGGATGTAGGGGGCTGGGCTGCGGCTTTCTCCCCAGAGGCTTCCCTGGGCCCTGGCCTGACAGCTGGCCCAAGCACCAGGCAAGTTATTTATAAGCACTGAGCGTCAGTGTTTTACTCTGTTCTGGGGCAACTCATCAGTCTGGCATGTCCCTGAACTCCCTTCCTGTTAGCTCACCTTACTTAGCCTCTCTGGTATTCAGTTGGAGGTCCTGCCCAGAGACCTCTATCCCCCAGTTCAGCTGTCCCCTCCCCCCATCCTCATCCTACTCAGCAGGACCTGGGACCACAAGGCCAGGGGGCAGTTCTCCCGAGTTGTTCATCAGGTGCTGTTCCCTGGGTGAGAGGAGGGAACAGGTGGAGAGAGGCAGCAGTCTTAGACAACTGGAATGTGCCTTCTCTAATTCATGCAGTAAATGCTGTGCAGTCCCCCTGCCCACAGCAGCCCTGGCCTTGCCTTACTCCCACCTAGAGGTCAAACACTTAAGCTTTTCTGAAACTGCATCCCCAAGGCACCTGGATGTCTCCCACCTCAGGGCTGTTGTATGTGCTGTTCCTTAGCCAGGCATGCTTTTCCTCCTTTACTTGGTTAGTGCTCACTCATCCTCCAGACCTAGGTTCTTGAATAATTCCCTCTCCTTTCCTTCCTGGTATTCTCGCGGTGTAATTATCAGCTAATTTAGGAGAGCAGTTGTTTAGTATCTATTTCTGACTCCCTGCCAGCCTGGGGATGCTAGGAGGATAGGACTTGACATCACCTCACTAGGGAACAGGTGTGAAATGAATGAGTGAATGAATGAAAATGTGTTTCGAATATTTGCTTCATGTTTCTTTCTGGGCCAGGCCAAGGGTGTCCCTACTAAAACAATAAGTTGGCACAGGGGGGTCTTAGCCCTCTCAGAATTCCTTGGAAACATGACAGCCTAGAACCCAGGGCACCCCAGCTCTGTCCCTGAGGTGAGATGAATGCATGTACATTGGCACCTGCTATGCCGAGAACCTTCACTGGCATCCTGGGAGGTGCTGGCATCGCACCCCACACTCCCTGCAGGACCTCGGGTAGAGGCTTCCTGCTCCCTCAGCCTCCGTTTCCCCAACTTTACCAAGAGGGGTCAACCTGAACTCTCTCTACCAGCAACATCAACAGGTGATGAGTTATATTCATTGGGGTCTTCCCCTGTGACAGGTGCTCACTGTGCTCAGCACTTTATATGTACTATCTCATTTGTGTTTAGTATGGACATGCCACATGTTGCTTATCCACTCACCAGTCGATGGACATTTGGATTGTTTCCACTCCTTGGCTGTTATGAATACTGCTGCTAATAACATTCTTGTACAGTTTTTGTGTAGACATGTGTTTTGGGTTTTCTTGGTATATACTTAAGAGTGAAATTCCAGGGTCATTATAACTCCCTCTTTAACCTCTTGAGAAACTTCCAGCAGTGGCTACATCATTTTACATTCCCATCAGCAACATATGAGGGTTTTTATTTCTCTACATTCTCTCCAATATGTGTTTTTTTAGTTTTTAAAAATTATTGTTTTTTTTTGTTTGGGTACTGGAGATTGAACTCAGGGGCACTTGACCACTGAGCCACATCCCCAGCCCTATTTTGTGTTTTATGTAGAGACAGGGTCTCACTGAGTTGCTTAGCGCCTCGCCGTTGCTGAGGCTGGCTTTGAACTGGCAATTCTCCTGTCTCAGCCTCCCTAAGTTCTGGGATCACAGGCTTGCGCCTGTGATCCCAGAACTAATTGTGTGCCCGGCTAAAATTATTGTTTTTATTGTAAAGTGGAATCTTGTTTTTTTTTTTTCTTTTTTGCGGGGAGAGGTACCAGGGATTGAACTCAGGGACACTCAACCACTGAGCCACATCCTCAGCCCTATTTTGTATTTTATTTCGAGGCAGGGTCTCACTGAGTTGCTTAGTGCCTCACTTTTGCTGAGGCTGGCTTTGAATTTGTGATCCTCCTGCCTCAGCCTCCTGAGCTGCTAGGATTATAGGTGTGCGCCACTGTGCCTGGCTCATTGTACTTTTTATTTGCCTTTTCCTAATTTATCTTGTTTTGGGGTGATGTCTAATCAAATGTTTTGTCCATTTTCAAATTGGGTTGTCTTTTTAATTGCTGAATTATAAGTTATTTATATATTCTGAATACTGTAACTTTACCAGGTATATGATTTACACACATCTTCTCCCATTCTGTGGGTTGTCTTTTCACTTTCTTGATAATGTCCTTTGATGTCCAAAAGTTTTTAATATATTTTTTTGGTACCAGGGATTGAACTCAGGGGTGCTTAACCACTAAGTCACATCCCCAGCCCTTTTTGTGTTTTTTATTTTGATACAGCATCTTGCTAAGTTGCTTAGGGTCTTGCCAGGTTGCTGAGGCTGGCTTTGAACTTGTGATCCTCCTGCCTCAGCCTCCCAGGTTGCTGGGATTATAGGTGTGCGCCACTTCACCCAGCAAGTTTTTAATTTTGATGAAGCCCAACTTATCTATTTTTTTTCTGCTTATGTTTCTAGTATCAAAGATTACAGGATTTTGTGTCTTATGTAATAAAACTGCCCCTCATGATTAGTTTCAGGTTATGCACTATCTCATTTAACAGGAGGCATTATTGTCCCTGTGTTACCTTGGAAGCCAGTGCTCCCAGAGTGACTAGCCTTGCCTGGAGTCATATAGCCAGTATGAGTCTGAACAGGTTTCAGCCTAGGCTTGCCCTGCTTTGGGGCCTCAGCACCTGAGAGCAGTGGTTTTTGCCTCTTTAGAGCCCCTTTCTCCGGGGTTGCTTGTCACCTCTGCTGCTTGCAGGACCGAGTTTTAGGCACCAGTGGGAGCTGGGAGCCCTGCCCAGGAGCTGGTGGACAGGCAGAGCCCTAGGAGTTGCTGTGATGCCCACTCCAGCCTGGGCTTGGGCAGCCATGAGTAAAGGCAGTGATGTGGCTCATACCCTCCTCTGGTCCCCTTCCCACAGGTGGGTGTTTGTGGTGAAGAAGAGTTACCAAGACATTGACACCTCCCTGCAGAGCGCTGTTGTCACCAAAGTCAAGGGCGTGGCCTATACCAACACCTCTGAGCTTGGGGAGCGGCTCTGGGATGTGGCTGACTACGTCATCCCACCCCAGGTCTGAAGCCCTGCTTATCACTGGGGCCCCGGGGGTTGCTAGGGCCTGGTTTGGGGTGTGTCACATGGGAAGCTGCTGGTTTGCCTGGGGACAAACATTGTCTCCCTTAGCCCAGGATGTAGATCGAGACCCTATCCAGATTCTTTTCCCCATGCTAAGCCCCTGCCCTCATTTTCTGTGCCTTGGGTAACTGCTACTTCCCAGTGATCTCTGAATCTGTTGAGATCAACTAGGGCCAAGAGAACTTTCAGGTCATTGTGAGTTAGATGGCCTGGCATAGAGAACCCCTCACTTATATGCTACTGCCCTAGGAACAGCTCCCCAGCCTATTCACAACCATCCTGGCCTAGGGCAAGGGCAACCCCATTACTGCCTGTGTTCCTCCTAGGTCTGGGCTTGGACCCCAGTGGCTGAGTTCAAAATAGGAATTCATGGGGCAGGGCACTTAGGATTTGTGGGCCCAGGAGGGACCTCCCAAAGGACATCTACTCAGGAACTGTAGGGTCAGTGAGATGATGGATCAAATCCACCAATTTTGTGGCCCTGTTTCCCCCAACACCCATACAGAAGCCTCATATTGTCAGGCAGCCCTGGGAAGGAGGGTCCCTAAGAGGGTAAGAGAAGGTTCTTCATGCCTCTCTGGCTTCTCAGGGAGACAATGTCTTCGTTGTGATCACCAACCTGATTATGACCACCAACCAGCGGCAGGGCACCTGTGCCGAGGTTTGATTTGGTGTGGGGAGTGAGGGAGGGGTGAGATTGTGATTGGGGTGGATCCCTCTCCTGAAGCAGGGGCTTCTGTGTGCTCCAAGGGTCCTATGGGCTTTATGCACTGGTGGACAGTGTCTGCATAGTTTGTGGGAGAAACAGGTTCTCAGAGGATGTGTGGGCCCAGGCCAGGGAAGCAGCCCTTTTCTAACTCCTGGTGGCCCCAAGTGGGCCCTTCATATGCAACACCTTTCTCTTTTGGCAGAATGAAGGTGTCCCTGATGGTTTGTGTTCTCAGGACTATGACTGCCATGCTGGGGAGTCTGTTATAGCTGGAAATGGTGAGTGAGGGCTTGGCATGGTTGGGGAGGAGGGAGGGTGAAGGGGATCTGGGGCTGGGAGACTCCTGGAATTGTCCCTGTCCCATCCTGCAGGAGTGAAGACTGGCCGCTGTCTGCATGTGGGGAACTCGACGAGGGGCACCTGTGAGATCTTTGCCTGGTGCCCAGTGGAGACACAGTCCATGCCAATGTGAGTGGCTCCAGCCTTTGTCCCTTGAAGAGTAGCCAGGTCCCATGCAGTGGGTCCAGCTTGAGGATGGAGACACGTCCCCTCTGGGATCCTCATTCTGAGGGAGATGTCAGGACATCCCAGAGAAGCCTGAGGACCATCCCAACTGAGCAAATTAACTGTCTTTGGCAAAGTCTCCAGGGGACCCAGGGAACAGGTCTCAGCCCTGCCACAGGGGAAGCATGGAGGGGCCACGCAGAGCCTTCTGCTCAGTCCGTCCTTGACTGTTTTCAGGGAACCACTCCTGAAGGAGGCTGAAGACTTCACCATTTATATAAAGAACTTAATTCGTTTCCCCAAATTCAACTTCTCTAAGTATGTAGGGCTTGGCCATTGGTGGAGGGTGTTCAGGGGTGGAACCTTAACTCAAGCCTATGAGGGCCTTGGTTGGACCTCCCCAGGGCTGTGCATGGGCCTGTGTGCATGGTGGGTATGGGCACGTGATGTCTGCATGTGAATGAACTTCAGGTGATGTTGGGGCTCCCCTATCCCTGCTGTGGGGGTGGGCTCTGTTCCTGACTGGAGTGGGGTAGGAGCTGGGGAGTGGTCAGTTCAGGCAAGGGCCCACTGACTCTTGGGTCAAGCCCAGGAACAGTGAATCTCACCTTATTTCACTACTTCCACCCAGGGCCAATGTGCAAGAGGACAAAAATTTCCTGAAATCCTGTCGCTTTAGCCCCAAGAATCTTTACTGCCCCATCTTCCGATTAGGGTCTGTGATCCGTTGGGCAGGGAGCAACTTCCAGGATATAGCCATAAAGGTGGGTGGTATGTGCTTAGGGAGTCTTCCACAGGGACCTGGGGCTGCAATAAGGGGCACCTGTAGCCTGGGAGGGGCCCTGCAAAGTCACCTGCCTCTATGAGCTCAACATTTTCCAAATTAGCTGCGAAGCAGGGTGGGGCTGTGCCAGGCTTGGGCCCAGACTCTGGTGCTCAGTGAAGGGCAGACTTGCTCCTGTGGCATAGTTTTCAGTCCTTGGGGCTTCAGGTGAAAGGGAGTCAGAAGGAGTCCTGTGGGCACATCCTGGTCATGTGTAAAGTGCCCGTCTACAAAAGGTGCTTTCTCTGGGTTGTTAGCCCTTTTCTCTCCTGAAGAGTGAAGAAAGCCCCTACTGGGGCCAGGGCAATGTAACATGCTCAGCCGTTCCGCTCCAGAGGTGGGGATAGAACCTCCCTGGAGGGCTGTCCCCAGGGCTGACCTCTTGCCTGAGCCTTTCTCTGTCTTGTCCAGCTCTTTGTGTGTGACTTCTGTCCATCTCCAGAAGGCTGTGGGCACTAAGTCTTGTTTCTTGTCTCAAGGGAGGTGTGATAGCAATTAATATTGAATGGGACTGTGATCTTGACAAAGCTGCCTCCGAGTGCAACCCTCACTATTATTTTAGCCGCCTGGACAACAACCATGTAACGTCTGTCTCCTCCGGGTACAACTTCAGGTAACTGTCACCTCGTGCTACCTTGTGACCCTGACCACATTTCACATCCATCCCTGGGTGCCAGCACTGTGCCACCCCTTCCCTAGGATGGGTGTCAGAGCAGTAGGTGCAGGGAGAGATGGCCAAGGAGAGGCGAGGATCCCAGCAGAGTGGTGGGGACCGTCACTGTGAGCGTGTCTGTCTGGTAAGAAGGGTGTCTGTTCTTGCCATAATACTGATAAGGCTCAACTTCTTTGCTGGATCAAGTTCCTCCATGTTTTGTTGGCCAGGGGTTGACCTAGACTGTAGTGGGAAAGCCTTGGCCCTTGGGGTAATGTCTGGCAGAGATTTCAAAGGTCTGGAAGTATCTTTTATACTTGGCTCAGTGAGAGAGTCTGCAGCCCTCTCCTAGGGCTGCTGAAAGTCCATCTCCTGGGAGTGCTGATAAGTCCCCAAAGCAACCACAGTCTATGCTGTGCTGCCAAAGGGAGAAGGCGCAGGCAGGCTGAGGCTTCCCCTGGGCTTTGTCTCTCCCAGGTTTGCCAGATATTACCGAGACTCGGCTGGGGCAGAGTTCCGAACCCTGATAAAAGCCTATGGGATCCGCTTTGATGTGATAGTTAATGGCAAGGTGTGTGGATGATCCTCCCATTCTGTGGTTGGGCAGGGTGGTGCGTGGGAGGTTGGAGATCCCCTGGGGATCTGACTGTCCACCCAGCCTTACTTGCCTGCCTTATCTCTTGTCTTTTAGGCAGGAAAGTTCAGCATCATCCCCACAATCATCAATGTGGGTTCTGGGGTGGCGCTCATGGGTGCTGTGAGTACCTTCCTCCTCCCTCCCCACTTTCTCTGAGCAGGGAAAGGGAGGTAACTGATGGCCCAGGAGGAATGTGCCCCAATACCCCAGAAAGCAGGAGAGCTGGTGACATCAGAACCAACGTAGGTAAAGAGGGCTCTCTGGGATTTCACACCATGCCAGCTGTCCCCAGGTGGCAGTGACAACTGGAATTTCTCTTTCTAGAGCCAAAGAGGCATCTGTCTGTAGCTCTGGAGCTGTGGGTTGGGCTGGGGTGGGGTTGGGTCATCCCCTAGCCATGGTATGGGCTGGATTCTCTGGGATCCTGGCTTAGCACCCGAACTTCTAAAGTCTCCATCTCCATTTATGCTAAAAGGGGGCAGGATTACCCTATGTACAGGGTTTCTCAACCTCTGCACCACTGACATTTTGGGAGCTGTCTTATGTGTTGTAGGATGTTTGAGAGGAGCATCTCTGGTCTCTTCTCACTGGATGTCAGTGGCACTTTCTCTGGAGTTGTGATGTTCAAAAATGTCTCCTGGCTGAGAACCAGTGGGCCAAGGGGATGAAGGCTGGGGAGATGGCCCTGTAATCCTTCCTCTAGGTGGCCCTCAAGCCAGCCCAGAGAGGCTCATAGGAGAGGATGTTATGGCTGGAGGGCTGGGCAAGTTGCCTCTGAGTGCCCTTTGTATCTTCTGGAAGGGTTGTTAAGGATGTGGGAGTTGGTGGGTGGCTGCCCATGCCAGTAAGTTCCTTTCCAAGGTTTCCAGCTGCCTCTTCCCTCATTCCTCAGTCCAAACAGCCCCATTGGCAGATTCAGTCAGGACTTTGCATTGACTTTTTGTTGAGATCAGGAAAATTGCGTCTTGTAATAGAACTCAGAACTCAAAAAGGCCATGCACCTCGTAGGTGATTGATAGGAGAGGGCCCCAAATGGATTCCTTCTAATTTGAAACATTATTTTTTAAAAAAAATTTTTAGTTATAAATGGGCACAATATCTTTATTTTGTTTATTTACTTTTTTTATGTGGTGCTGAGGATCAAACCCAGTGCTTCACATGTGAGAGGCAGACGCCCTGCCCCTGAGCCACAATCCCAGCCCTGAAACATTATTGCTAGGGAATTCCAGATATGTGTTATGTATATGCAATTTTCTTACATTTTGGGTAAAATACAGACATCTGGGAGACTACCTGAGAAATGAAGATAATGATGCAGAGAAAAGGTGGTGGTGGAGGTTGAAGGAGAAGGAGGATCAAGGAACTGATAAATGACATTTTTGGTATCTGGGGAAGACAGATAAGCATTGTCCAAGGTCAGACGACCAGGCTCACCTGGTCCTATCCATCAAGCAAGCCTTCCTGGCGTTGGTGCTCAGGAACCTCATGCCCAGTTTTGTGCTGTTGGTGGCATCACCCTCTGGTGGCACAGACGGGCACTGCACACAACCTACTCGGGTCTGAAACTGTGTTCAGGGGTCAGCGGGGACCCAGCTGGCCTAGCTCAGGCTGCCTGTCTTACTCTGACCACTGCTGCCCTGTCCTTGTTAGGTTCAGACCTCCTCCAGTCAGTCTCACACTGACTTTCTAAAATGTTGCAATTCCGACAGCCACGCCTCCCTTCTACCTCAAGGACTAGGATGAATGCCTCAAGAACATTCTCAGACAGGCTGGTACCTATCCACTTCTGCAGAAGTACATCACACTTCCCCACAGGCCCTGTGGCATTTCCCAGGCATGGCAAGCTTTCTCCTCCCTCTGGAATGTCCTTCCCAGGCTTTGTATAAACTCCTATTTAGCCCCAAGACTCAGCCCAGACATCCACCCCCACCTAGCCTGAGTGAAGCCCTGTCTTCTGTCTGCTCCTGTGCCTCTCCCCATTCATTAGAAGACACATCACTGTGTCATAATTTACTTGCTTGTCTCCTGCAGCAGAGGGAGAGTCCCCAGAAGGTCTCTGTGGTCAACATTCTCCCTGCACACCAGTGTGGTCCTGGCATGTGGTGGGTGCTCAGCAAATGTATGTTGACAGATGAGTGAATGGATTTAGGGTAGTATGGGGGGTGCCTGGTCTGTGGGATCAGGTGGCAGAGCTCCAGTCTTACTTTGTGTCTATCATGGACCAGCTCTCTGGCCCTAGACAGTTTCCTCATGTGTTAAATGGGGACATGATGACCCCTCACAGATTGTTGCAATATCAAGGTAAGAGTTCTGAGTTAGAGCCTGCAACTGTTTTGCAGGGGGCTTTCTTCTGTGACCTGGTGCTCATCTACATCATCAAGAAGAGGGAGTTTTACCGCGACAAGAAGTACGAGGAAGTCAGGTCAGTCAGGCTGCCTCACTGCAGCCGAAGGGAACCCATGGGCCCCACTGACTTAGAGCCTTTGCCTGATTGGGTACTGGGTTTGGGGTGTGGAGGCAGGGGCCAAAAGGCCTGGAGAATGTACCTGCTCCACAAGAACTGGATTCTGCTTCATAGCAGCCCAGGGAAGAAGAGGCCCCAGGCTGCCAGCAAGGTGAGCAGGTTTATAGCCCCTTCCTGTGATTTTGGATGAGTCCCAGGTCTCCTTGGGCCTCAGTTTCTCCATCTGCAAGATGAGAGAGTTGGTTTACATAGAATGCCTTCTAGCACTAGTGTTTCAGGATTTGGGGGGCTCGATGGTTCTAGTGGGCTGGGGTAGAAGGAGTCTGGGTGGTAAGGAAATCACAGGGGCTTTGCAGTTGTCTTGGACCACAGGCTGTGTGTGTGTGTGTGTGTGTGTATGTGTGCACAGAAGCCAGTGTGACGGGAATCTTGATGGGGGTGGGGGCTGTGGATAGGAAGGGCAAGCCCTTGTCCTTGGGAAAGGCTTTCTGGAGAAGCTGGGATCAGAATGAGGAACTGGGACAGGCACCTCTGAGCTCCTTCAGCCCCACCACAACCTAGGACGGCGAGTGCAGGGTCTACCTGAGTGGTTTGCCTTGATTGAACTCCAGCCGCAGCCTGAACCAAGCCCGGCAGCGAGGAGCCGGACCTGGCCGCGGACCATGCTGCTGGAGGAACAAGGGCAGCTCCCCTTCTCGGCCCGCCCCGCCAGTGTCTGGGGAGGCTCCTAAAGGGCAGGGTCGAGAGGACAGTATGCTGGAGGCCAAGGCCGAAGTGGTGGAGCCAGGGCAGCCGGAGGAGGAGCTGCTGGAGGAGCATCCCCAGGTGCTGCCTAGCTGCAGCCAATGGAAAGGGAATGGCAGTGTGTGCTCACAGTTCCCCAAGCTAGCCAGGTGAGGCGCTGCTGGGCAGAGCCGGCTGAAGATTGAGTCTTGCAGATGGGGGCTGCTAGGACACCCGCTCCAGGTTGGCCTGGGCACCTGGCAAGATGTCCAGGACCTGGAAGTTTCCTCCAAGCTGGACTTGGGAGAGAGGGGTTGCTGTGGTTCTGTAGGACCCCATGAGCCCCTTTTAGCTCCCCAAGCCCCTGGATCCACGTGCAAACCAAGCATCTTACTGTGCTGTCCCAGCACTGATTGTAAGAGTACTCCATTCACCTAGTGCTTTTCTCTTCCTGGCGCTTCCCTGGGCTATTTGTCTACATTAACTCATTTAAAGAACTTAATGAGATGGACACCAATATGCCTTATTTTGCTAACGAGGAAACTGAGGCACAAAAAAGTTAAATAATTTGCTCAAGTCCCACAGCTAATAAGTGGCAGAGCTGGAATTTGAATCCCAACAGGTCTGGGATCTTTTATCTCTAGGATCTAGTTCTCCAGTGGGTTACCCTGCCTGATAAAGACCCTCATTCCCCCACCTCAAACCAGATCATTCCCCTGCCTCCCTCTTGTATGTAAACATTCTAGAGCTGCCCTTCCCCAGGGCACTGCCTGGAAGTCCTGGTCAGCCTGCTTTTTTTCTGCAGATTGTGGGGATGGAGCTCTAGGCTGAGTCAGGTGACCCAAGTTTAGGCCTGCTCTGCTTCTGCCCTGTGGTGTCTTGGGTTTGTTTTCTTTTTCTTTTTTCCTCTCAGTGGGGGTTGGACACAGAGCTCCCTCCTGCTTGGTCAGGCTAGGATGTTCCCAGGCCTGGGATAGCTTTTCCTCCAACCCCCAGCTTTCATTCCTTGCAGGGTTTGGCAGCCTACAACTGGGAGCTTGGGCTTGTCTGGGAAGGAGCCAGAGAAATAGTCTGGGATGAAGCAGAGTGAGGAGAGAGGTGAAGGCTAGGGTCTGCAGCAGTGGGGTCAGTGGTATTAGAGGCTGGAGGACCTAGGTGGGGCAGGTCTGAGCCCAGCAGCCCCTCACGTGCTCCATGAGCTGTCCATCACTTCCTGGGTGCCCGCCTAAATGTCTCGTCCTGCAGGGGGAGAGAGTGGCCACCTTGCTTGTCTTGGCCCAGCCTGCCTGTTGCTGTGGGAGGCTCCATGCTCATGGGCCTACGCTCCAGCTGCCACCACAGTTGCTGCTTCTCAGTGCTTTGCGGCTCCAGAGGACTCAGCTTTAGCATCCCCATATATTTGGGGTGCAGCCAAGAACCTGTACAGATTGCCCCTTTCTCCACATGCTCTGACTGCCTGCAGCACTGCAAGTGGAAGGTGGAGGCTGCTGCATGTCGCTGCTCTAGGGAGGTGATCCATCCACAGAGTTCCTGACCATCCTCTCTGCCTTCTGTATACCCCTCTCCCACTCTCCTGCCCGCAGGTCTGGCCTTCTGAAGAATGAAAAGGTGAATGCCGAGCAACTGCAAACTCTGCAGACAGTGGAGACGTAGCTAGAACTGGTGGCCTAGAGCAGATCCAAGGATGTTGGGGCCAAAACTGCCCACAGCTCTGAACTGGGAAGAGATATCCTTGTGTCTGCATGAGATAGGGGCTTCCAGGAACAGCCATCTAACCTGACTTTGAGTTGCTGCTACAAGCTTTATGTTATGTGGAGGGGAGTCCAGATCCAGAAGAGGAGGCCCTGAGGCAGGCACCCGGGGAACAGGGCAGGCCAGGAGCCTGAGTGGTACTAGAGTGTTTTAATTTTTCCTGAGAACCTGACTGGACATTCATTCATTCATCCATGCAGTAAATACTTATTGATGCATGCTGTGTGCTTGGCCCCATCTAAGTGATGCTTAAATGAGATGCAGACCTGGCCCTCACAGAGGGAGTGGACACACATATAATTCCCTCCAAGCCAAGAAACATCACTGTTGGGCCCAGCTACTCTTGCCTTCCTCCCACCTCTAGCTGATATGTTCACAAATCCCTGTAGAGAATGACAATTGCTCAGAGAAAGACTTTGGAAAACATCCAGGGGAACATTTGGTCTAACCTCATGGGATAAAATTTAAATGTGGCCAAGGAGGCAATAGGAAAGGACTGGACCAGTCGGGAGGCAGCTGGCTCCTAACGGGAAAAGCCAACTCCAAGGGCTTTTAGGTAAAAGAGAAGGCAGGGAGGTCTCTACTCCATTCTGACCCCCACCCTCAGCTTCTAGAAGGTCTGAGAATAACGACCTGCCTAAAAGAGAGATGCTTTTGCCTGTGTGGTTTGGCTCTTGCTGATGTGTGGGGCTGGGTGTCCCTGCTGGCTTTCCTGCCTTAAGTTCTAACTAGGTAAAGGATTCTCTCTTAGCAGGTGCCAAGTTGTTAGGGAGGTCTTCACTTCCCCACCCCTGCCCCAAGAAACTTTCTACGTGAAGTGGGGTCCACAGACCAGCATCGCCAGGGGCCTTTTAGAAATCGAGAGTCTCAGGCACTTCCCTTGTCTTACTAATTCAGAACCTGTTTTACCCCAAGATCCGGAGGTGATTTGCAAGCCATTATTATTGCTTGAGAAGCCCTGATTGTGAGGGGAAAGAAGGCCAGCTTGGCTGAAAGGAGACAGTTACTAGACACACATGCTGCCTTGGGACCAGGAGGATACCTCTCCCACTCACACCTCCAGGCTGAAAGCGGCATTATGCTCAATTTGTTCGAATTAAAATATCTTGACTAAGTAACATTTCTATGATTCAAATATGCCTATAATTCTAGCGATTCGCAAGCCTGAGGCAAGAGGATTGGAAGTTTGAGCTCAGCTTGGAAAACTCAGCAAGACCATGTCTCAAAATAGAAAGTTTAAAGGCTGGGGATGTGATTCAGTGGTAGAGTGACCCACAGTTCAATCCCCACTACCAAAAAAAACAAAAAGTAGTAAAAAGTGTGTCCTTTTCACACATTCTCTGGATGCAGCCAGACTTCCTTATTTTGCTAAGAATCCACATGAATTTCACTCAGGAAATGATCTTTTCCTGTAAGACAGATTCTCCCATGTCAGAGATGGACATGATATGTGCTTAAATATTGGGCTTGGGGAGCTAGCTGGCTCCTTTCCCTATCCCATGGCATCAGGAATGGCTGGGTGAACCTGATAGCATTCAGGGAGCAAACCAGAGAGCATCCTCTTTGGAAGGGGATATGGTCTTTGTACACAAGGGGGCAGCAAGCTTCCTTCCGCTGGGACTTTTGGGGACAGTAGTCTCAAGGCATCCAGCAAGAGGTTACTGGTGAGGCGGCCACTGGGGCTGAGAAGCATGGTGCCCAGAACAGGACTCCTTATAAAGCAAGCAGCTCCCTCACCTCGGGTTGTCTGGGGACCTGTCAAGGAGCCAACCTGCACTCTAAATAGAAAGTGAAAAATTTAGGTGATCTATTTAAGCGTTTTACTTTCTCATTAAAGCAAACTCTTGGGTTTTATAATCTAGCATGTTACTTTTATGTTTGGGAACAAGTAAGAGGGGCAGGAGTTGTGGCTGCTTAGGCACAGATCTGGTTCCTTTTAATCTGATTTTCATATGGTGTGACACAGCCAAATAACCTGGGGAAAGTCGTACTATTGGTTTTATATTGGAGTACAAATGCCTTCTTACAGTCATTCGTTCAGTCAGTAAATATTTACTGAGTCTTTATTATGTGTCAGGTGTTGGAATAGATGATGGAGATACAGTTGTGTTCAACACACAGGGTCCCTGCCATCACGTGCTTCCTGTCCGGTGGGAGCTGGACCTTAACCAAGTGATTACACCTATGGTCACAGACTCAATAGGGTGCTTGGAGAGTTTTTAACCAGGAGTAGTCAAAGTTTCTCCAAGGAAGTGACATATTGTTGAAATCTGAAAGGTTAGGAGCAGCTGACTGGGTGGAGAAGGAAGCCATCCAGGTAAAAGAACCAAGCACATAGAAAGAAGCCAACTGAGGATTTTGTAGGGTTTTCCGTTGTTGACCTTAAAGATTTTTTGAGTGCTGGTATTGAACCCGCAGGGGTGCTTAACCACTGAGCTACATCCCTATCCTTTTTTTGTATTTTAGAGACAGGGTCTCACTGAGTTGCTTAGGGCCTTGCTAAGTTGCAGGGGCTGGCTTTGAACTCTCGATCCTGTTGCCTTGGCCTCCTGAGCTGCTGGGATTACAGGCGTGTGCCACCATGCCCAGCAGATTGTTCCTTGGTTGGTACTGGGGCTCAAACCCAGGGCCTATTTGTACTCTAGGTGAGTGCTCTACCATTGAGCTACATCCCCAGCGCAAGCTGTCTTTACTTCTAAGGATTGCCTCATGACACTTTACTGCCTTAAAAGGACTTATTCAACCCAATTGTTTCTTAGAGGCCAGCAAAGCTGTCCAGGCGGCCTCTCTGGCTGTGTCAGGGTGCCCTTGCTCAGAAAGGCCAGGGATCCCATTACAGCTTCTGGACACTGCTGTACATTCCTGCCAAAATTACCTTGCTTTTTGCACAGACCCTGGCTTGCCACCTTCTGCATAATCTTGGTGCCAAGAGTGGGCGGCTCATTAATCTTATGGAAATGTGCTTTTAAATGGAGAGAAGTGAAGCAGGAAGTTGAGCTCCTTGCAAACTCTGGGAAAGTTCCTTTCTCTCTGGACACAGGTTGCCTTATTGGAAAGATGAGAGCTCAAGCCTCTAACCTTCTTTTTTTGGCATTGGAATCCAGTGTCCTTGTGCCTGCTAGGCACACATTCTACTACTGAGCTATATCCCCAGCCCAAGAGAGCTCCTTTCTATTCTGATATTCTAGGTCCTAGCCTAAACTTGCTCACAAAGTATTTTCCTAACAATTATTATCCCAGCCTTTGGGTGCTCCACACTAGTCGTACATGCTATTAATGCGACACTATGGGGACCAGCCACAAAAGATCAAAGCGCCCTCCATTCCTGATGCTGGGGGTCATTAACACTGAACAGTCATGGCTGCCTTTTTACTTCTACCCACCCCTCATCAGTTCTTCTGTTCTCCGTGAGGAATCAGTCATAAAGGGAGAACGTGACTTTTTCCAGTTATCTGAACACCTCAGTGATGAACTACTATGCCTTGTAGAATTCCTAAATCACCCTACTTGGAGTGATATCTTGAGTCTCTGGAAAAGGACTCCACCTATTTTCAACCCACTACCTCCCAAGCAATGTGAGTTTCCTCAGAGGAAACTCTCCAGTGCATCCAAGAATGCTTTCTCTCTGAAAGACTATACTGTACTGCCAGCTGTATCCCTTTAGGCTGGACACAGAATCAAAGGGGGCAATGTGGTAAACACTTAATGGGACCTGTCCAATACATGTATTTTTGACACTTGTATTTAGTTCTAAAACAATAAAAGGTATCAATTTTAAACGTGTCCTGATATTTTTCCCCCTTCATATCTTCATGATTACCCACGTTTTAGGGGAAAATGTAAGGAGAAAGTGAGACCAAGAGGCAGATACAAGAAACAAGTTAGTAAGCAATATATTATGTTATCTTGCAAAGAAATTCAGATGAAAGTTTGGCAACTCTTTAAATGAGTAAACATTAAAAAAGACTAGGAAGGCACTGATAAAACTGGTACTTTTCACTAATTTGATAAAACTCTGGAAAGCATTTGGAATCGAGTTATCTGTCCTAGGAGTTTAATTCCCTCAAAACCACTTAAATGTGCAGAAATTCATTGCAATATTTCTTTTAATAGTGAACATTTTCAACAAACTTACTGCCCAACAGTAGGGAAATGGTTAAGCAGATCAGCCCACACACCCACACATCCCTCATTCTTTCTCTTTTCTTCCAACAACAGGATCCCTCTGCTTCTTACTTTGTATCAGGAATGAACCCTCCCTTCTCACTCAGAGAAGGCTTGGAGAGAGGATTGGGCTATGCAAACCATGAGTGTGAGGATCCTTGTGATGGGCAGAGAAAAGGCTCACTGGGAGAGGGAAGCAAAGCTGTAGCTCAATTTTTTGGCTTGGGGTACAAGTAAGTCATCTGGAACCAAAGGTGGAATTCAGGTATGGATCCTAGATTAATTCCCATTATTGGCCATGGGCCACTTATGGTCTGTAAAAGAGGACTTGGATTCAAGCTCTCAGATCCTCTTCTGTCTCAAACTGATTTTTAAAAAATCCAAATCTGATCACATCACTGCTAAAACTTCTAAAGCCTTCCTCTCAGTTACTCTTAGGATCAGGCAAACTGCCCATTAAGGCACTCCAGGATCTAGTCCAGGTCTACCTCAGGGCCTCTTCCCTTCCTCTCCAGAGATAGGGCACACTGTCTACCCAGGGCTCTTTCCTATAAGAAGCCCCTTTCCCACTCTTTATTTAGTGGACATTCAACCTCTGGGTCTCAGATGTAAGGTTATTTCCTTACAGAAGGCTTCCTTGATCATTCCCAACCTGGGCTAGGATTGAGGGTTCTATGTATTCTCTTCATAGTACTTACCTAATTTAAATATTTGTTAAATTAGGTAATGCTAATCTCCTGAGACTGTAAATTCCACAAGCAACATGTCTATTACTAAAACTCTATTGCAATATTTATTTCTCAATTAGATATACATTTCAAAATTCTCCTGAAAAGAATGAATCATAGATTAGCACACAGGCAAAGGCGTTTGTGCCCTCAACAAGCCCAGAGTTTAGCTGGCATGTCCAATCTGTTTAATCCCCACAAGACGTATTCTTAAAAAAAATGTGCCTGAATTTATTTTTCCTTATAGGAAAGACAACTAGGTGTGACTAGGTGAAACTGAACTGAACTCCATTCATACCTGGAAGGAGTGGTTAGTTGGAGGGAATGTTGGGCCGTGAAAAAACATACTCAGCCAATTCTGCAAAAGTAAATTGAGAACTGCATCTGAATCCTGGCTCTGCTGCTTCCTAGCTGAGCCTCCTTTGGCAGAGGTATTTAACCTCTTTGAGCTTGTTTCTCATTAACAGGATTAACAGTAACATTTCCATAGAGTTATTGCTAGAATTAAATGAGATAAAGGATGTAAAAAGTACAAGGCATAATGCCTGGCATGTAAAGAAATGCTTAATAAATACATTTATCAGTTCTCAGGATGTTAATAATAAGTTAGTTATCTTTTTATTTAAGCCCTAGCAGCCCCTCTCTGGAATGCCTACATGTATCAGGGAAATTATAGACTATAGCCCCATGCCTGCTCTCCAGGAGACAAATTTTGGCGACTTTGCACCATTGGTAAACTATACAGTAAGACAGGAAAGAACGTCACAAAGTGTCTCACACTTCATTTAATCTGAAGAATATTACAGGCTCTCTGTCTTCAGATATAAATTATTTATAACGTTACGGAACAAGCAGCGAATTCAACAATTTAAAAACTAAGTAAGTCTACACGGTGTTAATTTCTGGCAACAGTCTTCCCAATCTGATGTTTTAAAAAAGTCACCCCTGCCCTCATTTCAGTAGACGTGCACCATGCCATAGAGGAATGTCCAGAACAGGACGTAGGTGAAGAGGCCTCCGATAAGGCCTCCTGTAAAGAGAGGTCTTCGTGATTTAAAATATTTGTTCCACCTCCTTCCCGCCTTGAGAATCAGGAGCAGGGAGAGTAGGATGGAGGCAAGCAGGTAGAAGATGAAGCCGTAGAGGCCGGTGAGGCCGAGGATGCCGGCCGTGGCCCCCGACAGCGCTGACACAGAGGTCCGGCAGTAATCCAGGACGGCAGCATTGCCCCGCACAGCTGCCTCGCTGATGAACGGCGGCCCTTCCCGCTTGGCCATCACCGCGGCCATCGCACCCGCCGGGGTTCAGCCTCTGCTTTCTCGTGGTACAAGGCAGAGCTGCGGAGAAAAGCAAGTTACGCGTGGTGCCTGAAGCTTGGCAAGTTGGGTTCACACCGCCCCCTCCCCTTGGGGCTTCCGAGACCCGGCCATCACTCGTGAGTCTCGGACCTTCAAAAGACGCCGAGAAGGCTGAGGGCTCGGGCTGGCAGCACGTCCGCATTCCCCGGCCAGGCTTTCGTAATTACCTGGAACGCGGCGGCGAACAGTTAACTTAGCGTTCCCTCAGACAGATCGGAGTAGAGGTTCCCGCGGCGCCATCTTGTGCTGGAGGCTGCTGGGATGGCTTGAAGTTGCGCATGCGCACCACCTCACCCCGCCCTCCCGCGCCTGCGCCTCGGCCACGCTCCGCCCTCTCCCCCCGCTTCTCTACCTACACACCCGGTCTTCTGAAAGTCGAACGGCGCTCCGGCAAGTAATTGGCTGGAAGTTTGTTAACTATTCATGAGGGGGCGGGCCAAGCAAGGCTGCCTTTGTTAACCAGAGAGGGCGCGGCCGCTGACATTCTCACTGCGGGCTTCTCTCAGCTGTACTTCGTTGCTAGATCCGGGTCGCGATGTCTTACATCCCGGGCCAGCCGGTCACCGCCGTGGTGGTGAGTGCGCTCGCGCGGGCTCCTCGTCTGGGTTTGCTCCCATTTTTCAGAGCGACAAACTGACATTCAAACAGGTTAACAAAGCATCGAACCGGGGCTCCTGCAAACAGGCGGCCAGAGCTCCGGCCCTCGCTTTGCCGGAGCTGTGCTGTAAACTCCCACGGCCAAGAAACATGGCTGGAACCCAAAAGCCTCCCAATAACCTAGGTAGAGGCCAAATCTTGTGCATTGCGGCCGTCAAGCGGACTCCTTTTAGCCGACCGGGGCAGAGAGCGCCTAGTAGTATAAAGACTTTGGCCAATAGAGTCTGGAAAAAGCGCCCCCCTCCCCGTCCCGGGCCTCCCTGTACCCAGCTGGGCAGCCGCGGGGGGCGGGCGCCAGCCCCAATGTCCATGAGTCGCAGCCTCTGGAATGAGGAAGCGCTTCCTCCGCTCCAGCTGGATCCGCCGCCACCTCCCAGCGGAGAGAGATTTGGTGGGTGGGGTTGGCCAGAACCTGCTGCAGCGGACCCTTTAATCTTTCCATCCATCCTCGCTTCTGGACCCAACCGCCGCCCTGTCCAGAGAGAAAACTCATATAACAGGCTTGACCCTTCTCTGAACTTTCCCTGGATCCCCGGCCCTTGGAGCAAAGTCCAGATCCTTCACCTGGTACTGGAGGCCTGAGGAGATCCTTTGGGCTCAGCCCAAGCCTCTGGCCACCCCATTGCCTTGACTTGGGTGCTGAGTGCTATTAGAATAGGCAAAAAGAGAAAGGAAGGCTGGGACATTAGTCCTGGACACTGGCGTCCCAGCTAAATGGAGCCTGGAGGCCAACCCCCTGATAGAGGTGGGGAAACCGAATCCCAGAGAGAAGTCTGGTCGTGTCCACTATAAAGGAAGCCCTCAGGAAGGACCCATATCTCCCACCCAGCTCCCCAGAAGTTTCAGAAAATGGAAAGAAATGGTTGCCTGGCAGGCAAGGGGTTAAGTAAAAGTTCCAGCCTTGGAGTCATAGGGACTGGAGGTGGTATCTCAGATGGGTGTGCTGGAGAGTTTTTATAGTCCAGAGGGTGGGGCAAAGGAGCCACTGATAAAGGTAGCATGTGAGGTGAACTTGGAGCAGCAACTCAGGCCTGACTGTGTGACCAGCTGACCACTGTCCTAATTTCACCCTGCACCAGCTTTTCCAGATCCCTAGTTGTCCCAGAGAGAAGGCTCCAGGTTCGCTTCTTAGCTGGAAAATAGGGAAGGCAAGTGAGAAGCCTGAGAGCCACTTGGTGCTTGACTTCTCCCAGCAAGTCAGTGATGGGGTTCTGTCTCTTTTCTGACCTTGGGGGTGGGTTGGAGGAGGCCTGAAGGAGCTCACACTTTTAGGTATGAGGACCCAGGTGAGTGGGCCTCAGAGATTGTGTATCCTGCTCCTCTTCCCTCATGTCATGTCTGGTTCCAGGTTCTTCCTCAAAGTGTAGGACCACAACTGTCCAATTTTTCTAACACCAGGAGCATGCCTGAACATGGTAGGTGGGGTTTAGCCTCTCTCGCTGTCTTAGACTGGAAAGGGATATTGGAAGCTTCTTCCCCAGTCCTTCCCTCTCCCATATAGTTAACATTTTGAGAGTTACAGCCATTTTGGTCCTTCCTCTGTCCATGTGGAGCAAAGGTGCCATAGGTCTGCCTTCTGTACACTTGTGTGGGTGGTTCCTGGCACTCAAACTTCCATCTGCTTCTCTAGATCCCCGTCTGAATGATGATTGTGTTCGGCCAGGTTAGATGGCTGGGTGCTCAACTCTTCTCCCTGATGAACAGTCCCCAAGTCTATGGATTTCAATTTCTAAGTAGCTCATGTCCTCTGGCCTCCATGCCCACCCGCCCCATGCAAGACATTCATTCTCCTACTGATGACCTAAGTGGCCATTCTAGCATCAAATGTGATCAGGCCTTGCCCTACTCCCTAAATTCTTTGTGACCCAGTGGGTTCAGGATTAAGGACCACCCCCTTAAGGCCTGGTACAAATGTTCCCTTTGTGAAGTCTCTCCAGGTCCAGATCAAATTGCTGTTTGCTTTTGTCTCCTTATTCCTGTTAAAATCTTCCACTTCTGGGTTAATCTCTATCCCTAGCATCTAATGACTGGAGGGTAACTGCTGAGGGCTCTGAAAGGTAGGGACCTTACCCCTGAGCATGGTGGGAGAGCCCTAGAATACTGACCAATCCCGTACAAGAGCAAGATCTGGGGCTTCAGGAGGACCCCCTCCTCCGTCTAGGACTAAGACTAAGGGGTCTGTATCCCACAGCTGTCCTGATCTGGCTGCAGCCTCATCTTACCTCACAGTTCTACATCCTGCATCATGTACTCTCTGGTCTCACAGATACATACATACCCACGGCACCTTCAAGCCTTTGCTCTGCTTTCCTTGGCCAAGAAGTCCTTTCCCGTCTGTGCAAGTTTGATCTTCTCCACTTTTCCTGAGCGCTTCATGTCTTGCGTTTGACAGTGCTGGCTCAGAAATCTGAGTTGCCTCATTGTGCCTGCATTTTTTCAGGGCCTGACCCCTCCTGCCTGTGGGGTCCCTCCCTGGGAAATTGGACCTCTTTTCCATGGCAGCCACAGCACCCTTGACTCTTGGGCCAGAAGGGGTTTAGAGCACATGTTGACCAAAACTGGGGAAGCAGGGGAAAGACAGGGTAGACAGTTGTGTGGGTGGGTCCATGTGGCCAAGTTTTAAGTCCCAACTCCCTAGCTTCCCAGGCTGGTGACCAGCTAGATTTCTATTGATGGCTTTGGGCCTTGTCCCTCAGCATAGCTCTGAGGTGACCCAGCAGCCTAAGGCTAATGCTGCGGACTCAGACAAGATTCATTCTCCACTCACCCCAACTTATTTTTCCCCCTTTCCTTTGCCAGCAAAGAGTTGAAATTCACAAGCTGCGTCAAGGCGAGAACTTAATCTTGGGCTTCAGCATTGGAGGTGGAATTGACCAGGATCCCTCTCAGAATCCCTTCTCAGAAGATAAGACAGACAAGGTTAGAGGGAAGTAGGGTCTTGGGATTTTTCCTGGGGGTCTAGGGGCCTGAGATGGTTGGTCTCTGCTTCCCAGGCCCGTATGCAAGGAGCAGATCTTTTTCTCAGACAATCCTGACAGAGGTTAAGATATAATATGGTGGGAAAAGGAAGGGTTGGGATGGGAAGTGGGCCTCTCAGCTCTGGGAAACCCTGCTTAAACAGCCCAGGAAAAGCAGGAGGTGGTCATCAGCAGGGGCTAGAGTATCCCTGGGGCAGTCCTGGCACAGTCTGTACTGCTGGAATGTGCTGGGGGAAGGCTGGGCCCAGGGACAGGAGTGGCTGGGAATATGCTATGCTGAGCTCTGCCCTGTGGATAAGGGGCAAGTCCAGTGACCACAGGCCTTGGCCTGGGTTCCTTCTTTCAGGGCATTTATGTCACACGTGTATCTGAAGGAGGTCCTGCTGAAATTGCTGGGCTGCAGATTGGAGACAAGATCATGCAGGTAACGGGGGACCCAGAGGAGAGAATAAGGTTTGGATCAAGGGGGCTGAAGCACTTAGGGTTGTGGGGAGACTGGCCTAGCCTTCCTGCAGAGAAGGACTCACTGTAGTTACGTGGAAGTCATGCTGGTATTGCCCACAGGGGAAGGCTCTTCTTTGTACCTCAGCTCCAGTGCTTGACATCTCCATGTTTGGGGATATTGGCCTGGGGGCCTGTTTGGGTGGCCTGGGTACTCCAAAGCCCTCTGCTTCATGATCCCAGAGGGCAAGGAACTGAGGTGGGCTGTTTTCTCTCCCTGGGCCAGGTGAATGGCTGGGACATGACCATGGTCACACACGATCAGGCCCGGAAGCGGCTCACCAAGCGCTCAGAGGAGGTGGTGCGCCTGCTGGTGACGCGGCAGTCGCTGCAGAAGGCCGTGCAGCAGTCCATGCTGTCCTAGCAGCCCTCCTGCGGTCCTTACCTCATGCCTGTCTGCCTATTTGTACAGTGACACCACTTCCACGCTCTGTCTGCTCTTCCGTCCTGGCTTCTGCTGCATGCTGGGCCCCAGCTCAGAAGGGTGACAGCTGATCCCAGAGGCCTGAGCCAGCCCTTCCTCTCTTCCAACTCCAGCCTGAGGCTCTGGGACCAGGTCTCTCCCTGGGATACTGAGGATTGGAAACAAGGGCCTGGAGCTGAGTGGTAGCCAGTCTGCAGTGACCACAAGCTAAGACCACTGTGCTGCCTGGCTTCAGCAGTGCCGGGTGAGCAGAAAACACCACTTTGAGAGCTGCCAAAGCTGGGAAATGCTAGTTGGGGCTGGCTTTCCCCAATTTGCCCCGGCCGCAGGGCTTGGTCCTGCTCTCCTGTCACTTTCACAGTGCCCATGCCACATGCTGCCCACCCCCATATCGCCCAGTGGGGGGGCTAGACCCCCACATTGCTGGAGGCACTATGAAGGTTCATCTGGATGGCAGCTGATAGCCTCTCATTCACCCCCACTCCCCTGAGGGGTGCTGGCCTCCCCAGGATTCGCCTACTTACAAGATTTAGCCGAAGTTCAAGCTGACATTTCAGGGCAGCTCTTGGGATTGCCATTTTTCTCTATGCCCGTGGGTTTAACTTTTGTATTTTTTAAAATCACAACTTTGATACACAGCATTTTTATCTCACTGTTTGGAGATGCCAGTTGTAGTTTTGAATCTAGCTTACTAATTCACATCTGAGATCAACTACTCTTAGTGCGTGAACAGCCTTACTTTGGTTACCATGGAAGTGGAGCAGCATGATGCTGCCCCACACCCAACATCTCATGTCCAATAAAGAACGCTGGAATTCATGAGAGATCCTTGCTGAGGGGTAGGGATATTTGGGAGTGGATTGGGACAAGTGCTTTGGTTTTAAGGATGGCTAACCTGCCTCCCACTGTTCTGGGACAAAGGCCATCCCTTCTTAGGTCCACCTGCCTGGAAAAGTGTGTGGCTCGTGTTGCCTTAGAAGCCTTAGTAGGGGCTGAGGCTATAGCTCAGTGGTAAAGTGCCTCCTGGCACAGCGGAAGCCCTGGTTTGATCCTTAGTACCGTTGATGGGTGGTGGGTGGTAGCCTCAGTGGAAACACCCTGTACCTGGTAAAGGCCACATCGGTATCTGGGCGTATCTTCACTGCAGTTAAGGTGGGGAACCTGGGTATGTTGTCTTGAGTGTCACTGTGAAGCTAGGTTACATAAGGGAAGTTGGGGCAAGTTTGGGGTACTTCATTATAACCTTGTGTAACCTAGCTTCAGTTCCCACCTGAGAGTGGCCTCATGAACTCTAGAGTAATCTGAGCCACAGCTAGGGATATAACATAATCCTAGATTTTCCCAAGAGTTGAGAGCTGGCCAGGTTGTAAAGCAGTGAGTGTCTAGTCCTCTGTCTACCAGCTCTGGGAAGGTGCTGCCAAATGTAAAGAAAAGTCCAGAATTTGAAATCTATTTTTAAAGTGCAGTACCCAATGACATATTTTATAAAAATCACTGGGTGGTCCAAATACAACAGGTCTGTAGGTCTGGTTGGTATGCATTCTCTGCTCTAGGGGAAAAAGGACCTTAAATTCCTTGAAATTCATTACAGCTAGATAGAATAATCTGGAAAATAAGACCCTCATTTCCCTGCTTCCAGTGTAGTCATGCCCTTAAAAACCTCTTCCAACCCCTGTTCACATCTGCAGCTTGCACATGCTGGTGTACCTTAGTACTAGCATATAAGGTACCCATGAGACACACCTACCTGGCTCTAAGTGGGCAGTTGTCTTGCATTACCCAAGAGGACATACCCAGTGAAGCGCAGAGTCAGCACACAGCCACCTCAGGTCAGTGAACTCCGTGGCAGCCCTACACATTTCTTTACACAAGTTCAGTAAGGCCAGCTCCCTAAGCCCCCAGGGCTTAGCTCTAGAGGCCAACAGAGCAGCCTTCTGCATCTAGCAAATGTTTGGAATGTGCAGAAAGGAAACAAGCCAGGTTTTAATTAAGGATACAGGTACCATGAAAACAACAAAAAGGATACAGGCCCCTCACATTGGCCTTGCAAAAAAAGTGTGGACAGGCAATCTCAAGGCATGTCCTGGGACCCTCCCTCTGCCCTAGGGAGGACAACAGGTTGGGATGTGAGGGAAGGAGGTTTGAGATCAAGATTATGCCCACAAGCGTTGTATGAGACGGTGACAAGTACTTTTGAGACCAAAAAATTGGAGCGTCTCAGGTAGGGGCCTGGGAAAAGAGGGAAGGAGGCCTGCCCTCCCCTCCAGGGGAAATACGCTTACCACTTGGCAGGTCTGACAGGCCTCTAAGGCACAGGCTGGTAGAGTGTGTCCTGTTGTACAGGTGCTGGGTTAGGAGCAGTGTGGGTGTCCAGATGGAGCCCCATCTGACTCTCACAAAGTGGAGGTAGGAGAGAGGGCAAAAGAAAGTATGCCACTTCCAAAACATCCCTCCAAAAAACCTGAATGGAGTTAGTGTGATATCTGACATTGTGTGATAAAGTTCCAGAGGACACTGGGCTTCAGTTTGCTTCAGAATCGATCTGGTAGATATCTCAGGGCTCAGAAATCCTCTTCACCAGGCCCTGTTCGGGGCCATCTCTTACTGCTGTTATGGAAGCTGAGTTACGTAGAATGAGAGTCTTGGGGACCTTCGGAGAAAGGACCCCAAGGCCTAACCCCCAAATCCTCGCCCTTCCACCACCAGCACCAGCACCTTTGAGTCCACTGGTCACAGCACCTGGCTACTTGGTCTCTGGGGACACAGCAGCCCTTGGCTCTCCTGGCTGCAAGGTCAGCCCTTCAAGGTGCTCCCAGAAACACTGGTTGTTTGGGGAAAGGCCTTCAGCTGCAGGCTCTGCACCCAATTCCACCTGAGATGGTTGTCAGGACCTGTGCGTGCTGCCTGAAGCCTTAAAGAAAAAAGATGGAGCATCAAGATGCAGGAGAGCCAGAAGCCTGGCCCTTGAGGCCTGGGAGGGGCTGAGACTTCTGGGGAGGCTGGGAGGGACGCCTGAGGTCTGGCTTTCAGTCTTGGAGCAGAGTCAGGTGTCTGTCCCAGAGAGAACTGGATGAAGGCAGGCTGGTTGAGTTTAAGGCACTGGCCCTGAGGAACAGAGCACTTCTCCTCTGTCAGCACACTGAGCCAGTCCTGCATGCCAGCCTCTTCTCTGGTCTTTGCTGGGTGCAGCCTTCCCCACCAGGGCCCAGGGTCTTGGCCATTTACACTAGGTCTCTGGGTGCTAGGTCAGCTGGTCGTACCCTGGTTTCTTTCTGTACAAACAGAAGTGCTGAATGAAGAAGACAACATCAAAGAAGATGGAGAAGATGCCAAGTCCAAACTTGGTTGGGTCTCCGAAGATCAATGTCCATTGGTCTGTTAATAGTCAAAGGGGACAGAATCTAGTTTTAGGTTGGCAGTTCCTGTGGCAGCTGGAACACGTGGGGTTGTGGGGCCTCTATCTGCCCAGGAAACGGCAAATCCTCTAGCTACAAAGCCCCTGGGTGAGTCTGTCCTTGTAGACTGGGATGAGCTTGGAATCCCAGGCTGCTGGGCTTGGGTGTAGCTCTGGCTTGGGAGTTGGGGGGAGTGTCCCAGGAAGCCCAGTCCTACCCTATGCCTACACCCACTGGGTCAGGGCAGCCTGTTGGCTGACTCACCATTATTGTAGGACTGCAGGAACATCTGGAGGAGGCTGAAGCTGCCCCCTATGAAGTCCAGGAGCACATTGCCAATGCTCCAACCCGCGGTGCTTTTGTAGTAAAAGTTCATGTAGGCCTGGGTCAGACAGACAGATGGAGGGCTGTGAGAGGGCTGGATGGCTGTGCCCTATGCCTGCCACTCCAAACAAGAGTGGCTCTGATTCCTCCCACTTATGTGCCCAGGCCTTGGATCCAAGGAACATGGTGACCTTTAGGCTCTGACAAGCCTCAGCCAAAGGGACGGTCTGGGTGGTCCTGGGGTCTCATGTGTAGGCAGGGCAAGCAAAGTCCTTCCTTTCACTCCAGCACCTCCCAACTCCAACTGAGGGAGGGAAGGAGGGAGAGCAGCTGCTGCCTTCTCTATTCCTACCCATGAATACAGACTTATCCTGGTTTTCCAGCAACTCTGATTCTTCCCATCTCCAATGAAGTTGTTCCTGAATTCAGCCTGAACTTCATGTTGTCCTTAGTAACACAGGCTGGGAGCCTGGCTTCCTGGTGCGGAATACTTGCTCCACCATCAGAGCTCTTACCTTGGGCAAGTTACCGAGCTCTCCTTGCCTTAGTTTCCCCATCTGTAGAATGAAAATAACTCCCACCTGAGCCCTGGCTGGGTTCCCGGTCCTCCTCTTCAGCATCCTAGTGAGGTCTGGTGGGGTCTGCTTGGACATTCCCCTTTTCCTCCAAACCCACGGTGCTCTCTGGGCTTCCCTCACTGGTACCAAATGGGAGGGAGGCCTTGGCCTCTTTAGCGGTCCTCTCCCAGTCCGGATCCATACCCTGACTTGTCTTCTCCTACCCTTGTCCATACTTGCTGTTACCTCTGCAGTCCCAGATGCTCCTAAATATCTCCCACTGGGGCTCCTGCCTCCCAGGGTTCACTGGCTTCCACTGAGGTTTTCCACCATAGTTCCCTTGCCTTGGCAAAAGCTGCCCATGGGAGCAGAGCCTGGGCTCAGGACCTCTCACCTCTCATGCTACCAGCCATATGACAATGCAGCAAGGTCCTGGAGTACCTGTGGAAAATACTTGACTAGCGTGACAGCGAGCTTGATGTAGGAGAAACAGAAGAGAAACTGCAGCCATGTGGTTGCCCCAGCTGCAGCCACAATCATGGTGATGAAGGCGAAGAGCCACGAGAGTACCAGGAAGCCGATGGCGGGCCAAGATACACGCTGGTTGCCTCGCTAAGGATGAGACGAAGAGGATGGGGCTGTAAGATGAGGGCACAGGGGCTGCTGCAGGATCTCAGGAGGGGATGGCCATGAAGGAAGGGTGCAGAGGGGGCTGAAGGTGGAAGCCTGCCATCGACATAGCCTATGTGAGGGAGGCCTACACTGAGGCTGTGTCTAGGGAAAGGGAATGGGGGAAAGATACCAGAGATCCTGGGGCTACATCTGGGACATGGAACAGGTTGACACTTGGGCTGGGATTCCAACCCCAGCACCAACTTCACATTTTTGCTATCTGGGTCTCCTGTTCAGTCCATCTTGCACTCTCCAGTTTCTATCTACTTTTACTTTCCAATTTGCAAAGATGGGTGGCCTCTAAGCTTGTTCCAAAGGAGTGAAGGGTGTTAAGGATATAAACTCCAACAGCAGAGGCCCAGCACCTCATCCCAGCCCAGGTTTCAATGTGTTCCGTGACCTCACTGATACCATATGGGAGGGAGGCCTTGGTCTCTTTAGTGGTCCTCTCCCAGGCAGGATCCATACCCTGACTTGTCTTGACTCACCAAAGGAGGTGGCACACCACGAAGAAGTAAAAACGTGACCAGATGGATCCTGAGTCCTCTGGAATCTGCCTCTACCCCAGCCTTTCTCCAGACATGGCTCCAAGTGGGCCTTCTTCACCAAAGTTTTACAGCCAAGGATAAGAAAACTGAGAAGTTTCCTGAAAACGGAGGCCACAAAGCCCCTCTGGGCCTTGACTTACCAAAGGAGGTGGCACACCATGAGGAAGTAAAAACAAAGCTGTCACTTCAGGGATTTTGGTGCCCTTCCCTGCTGAGACCTCTAGTCCCCAATAGGCCTCCAGCAAGGCCGATCCTAGGCTTCTCCTAACCTCAGGGGAGCGGGCTCTCCAGCTGATACCCCAAGGCCCGGCCGCACCCATCTGCTCATGCTTCCTCTTGAATGCCCCTCAGCCTCCAAAATTCTGTCCCCTCATGGGGAATGACAACCCCATCTTCCCCTTTAATAACACAGGAACTTCATTTACCCTCGAAACAGAATAAGAATCATTTCCCCATCACCCTCCTCCTTCCTCCCTGGCTGGCTTCAGGCCTCTACTCTGCCTCCTGTGCTCCCTGCTCTACACAGCTGTCAGCCTGATGGCTTGTCACTGCTTCTGTGTCCTTTATCACAGACTTTGGAGCACTGAGGGCTTGAACTCACTGAATGTTCTCTGTGCCCAGCATAGGGCCTTAAGCCATTACCCAGGTCTGGGAAGTTGATGCTGAATGAATGAATATGTTTCCTTTCTGAGGATTCTACATCTCTATCCAGTGACAGGTAGGAATAGCAGGTGGCATGTGGGTGGGTTGGGACAGGTATTGGCCAGGGTAGCTCCTGGTGGGCCTGGCTGCCAGGCCTTATCCCTTACCTCATATAGGCAGCACTGCATGATGACAATCAGGGTGAGGGCGACTGCGTGCAGGCTAAAGAAGACGTCATTACTATCCACAGGGTTCACACCATTGGGATATTTGAGGAGAAACTGCTCCTGTTGGCGGGGAGGGAGAAGCTGGGAGGTGAGAGGCAGGTGGCCAGCAAGCAGCTTGGGCAGGCCGTGGGGGGCAGGCAGTGTCATACCTTGATGTAGGGCACCCACAGGAGGCCAATGTTGAACACGCTGTAGGCCACAAAGCCCATCAGGTTCAGGGCCACAAAGTCGAAGCTCAGACCAATGACACTGCCGAGGGCAGAGGGATGCAGAAGGGAAGGGGTGAGACCTGGGAGAGGACAGAGCTCCTAGCGTGTGGGGAAGGAAGCTCAGCCCTGTCATGAGGGGAGCACTGTCCTTTGGTCCTATTCCATTCCAGTCAATGCTACCCAAACCCTGCCCTCTTGGGTGCTGGTTCCCTTCCTCTCTTGCTTGTTCTTGAGATTTCTCCTGCTCCTCCAGCCTTGGCTCCCACAGGGTGGCCTGGAGGCCTCCTGAAGAGGCAGCCCTGCCCCGCCTGGCTCTCTGCTAAGAGGCCCACATGGCCAGGGTGACTGCAGCAGAGCTTGTGTCCTTGCTGCATGAAGGTACGCCCCCGGGCCTGCTTTCCCTTTGCCTTTAAAATCACAGTGGGAGTGCTTGGTTCCCAGAGCTGAAGGATCATGATTTGACACCTCAGTTTCCAGGGCTCAGGAGGTCTGGGTGGGCTTTCCCCCTCTGCGCCCATTCTTCACTTTAGCTGAGAAGCCCATGTTGTTGCTTCCACAGGGAGGGACTGGGCTGGCTAAGGGACCAATGCCCAGCACTGGGAGTCCTGCCCAGGCTCTTAGAGAGGACTTTCCCATCAGGACAACTGTCTTGAGAGGGCCGCCAGAGAAGAGCGAAGGGAAGAGTGGGAAGCAGCACCCACTGTAGCCTCACTGGAATGCCCATGCTCACTGCCCCACAGGCCTGCAGGCAAAGCTCAGAGGGTTACCTCTTCCGCCTCCAGTTCTTGATCACCTGAGGGTAGAAGGAGATGGACCAGGCCACAAAGTAGATCCATCCAATCACCTGGTTTATGATGCTAATGATGTTGCTGTGTATCACCAAGAAGCGTATCCTTGGGCTAGAAAGAGATTGGGGATGTGATGAGTTAAGGCCAGGCTTAAAGCCCCACACCCCATGCTCAGCTGGCCTCCCTTCCCACAAGGCCCATGTGGGCAGAAGGAGGCCAGCCTACCTGGTCTCATTGGAATGATTTCCATGCAGATAAACAGTCACTTGTCCGACATTTTGAGAAGTTACTTGAAAAGAGGAATTTGTCACTCCAGAAGGCACTACAACCTGTTAGGAAGACTGAATTTGATCTGAGGCCATGATCTGAGGCCACATATAGTTACTCTGGCTCCAGCCTACAACTGAGGGAATGAGGAGAGTGTCCATCATAGATGGTCCCTATCTTCAAAGAGCTTGCTAACAAAAGGCAGAAATTTTGAACCAGATAACCACCTCAAACCCCCTACATCTCTGTGTTTGACTTTCTGAGAAGAACTATGGCCTAGTCCTCAGGGCCTCCCCTGGCTAAACTCTGAGGGAGGATGCGATGGCTCTCTTTCTCTCACTACTCATGTTATTTAAGCTCTGATTTCAATCTGCTTATTTATAAATGGGAATAACACAAGTGACTATCTTAGAGGGTTGCTGTGAATGACATGATGTCCACAAAGCTTCCAGTACAAAGCTTGACATGGCAAGCAGTGAGTGCTTCCTTTCATGGCTGTACTGTGACATCTGTGTTACATATATTTCCATCATTATTAGACTTCTCAAGACCCACAAGAGGGTGCCTTCCCTATGCCCTGCCTGGCTGCCAAGTGAACAAAACAAGAGGTGCATACACCACATGCTTGGCAAGGAGAACATTCTTAACCACATTTCTGCCGAATATTTGTCAAAAAGTGCTGCTCCAGGAAAATGGAGTTGGAGGCCTGCCTGCAACATCTGTTCTCAATCCTTCCCTCCCAAGGCAGCAGGGAGCAGGGTGACAGTAGCTTTACTGAACCAAACTGTCTCCTGTATCCTAAATCTGTTTGGACCAAGAGTCTCACCCTCAACCTATATTACTGGTTCCATGGAAGTGCAGCTCATTATCTGGTAATGGCTTCTTAATGAGGACCCTTGAGGCACTGGCTTTTTGGTTTTAGCACCAGAAATCAGGGGACTTTAGCAGAACAATGGAAATGGTGTGAGTAGCTGCTGCAAAGCCTGGAGTCCCATTTCTGGTCTGTGTTTTGCAAGCTGCATTTGATGACATTGCTCTTTTATTTTACCGTCACTTCATTTGTAATGCTGTTTGTATATTTGTTAAGTGGTCATTAAATCCCTTTGGAACTAGGCAGGGAGAAATTGGTGAATCAGAAATCAACCAAAACAAGGCAGAATGAAATGATTAGGATCACTGCTTTTTACTGAGTGCCTTCCACATGCACTCAGGTCTAATCCCAGACATTTTGTACTTGCTGGTATTGCTTTTAATCCTCACAGTGTGGTCAAGTCAGACATTAAAAACGATATTGTGCTGTGTCCTGATGAAGGACCTTATCCAGGGCTCACAGGCCAGGCTCCTAGACAACCCAACTCCCATGTTCTAATCAGTGGCTTCTAATGTCACAGGTAGGGGACAGGAGTGGTTAGAGCTGGATGGGGATGGGCCAGTGAGGCATGAGCCTGAAAAGGTGCCTTCATGTGTCCATGAAGGTCATTTTATACAAATGGTTTGTTTGATGCCCACTGTTAATTTTTTCTCTTATAAACTAAACTGTAACACAAATGCTGAAGAGTACACACATCATAGCTGGATGAAGTATCTACAGACTGAATGTACCCAGCTCCGAGATCAGATATGAACCAACACCCCAGAAGCCCTGTTCCACCCCATCTTCAGTCTCCTGACCCAAAGGGTAACAACTGACACCACAGAGTCACTTTGTTAGTACTTTATATACAAGGAATCTGACAGCCCAGGATTTTTGTGTCAGGCTTCTTTAGCCTGACACTGCTTGACTTCCACTTACTTTTAAAAGAGGATCACTCTTACTTAGATGTTTGTCCTAAACTAAGCAATCAGCGTGTTCCTCCCAGAGTCTACATGTGATCTGTGGACCAAGAGGGCTGCTCAGACCTGCTTTTGGAGCCAGATGCTCTCCTTGTACTGCTTGCTGGCCCTGGATCCTAGGTGGCAGGAAGCTGTGAGAACTGGCACAGGCTAATGCCTTATTGTGCTAACCAGGGCATAAGGGTCACCTTTCACACAGGGTCCTTTAAAGGGACACTCGGAAGCCCCTCAATGCTGCATTTGCTAGATCACAGATTCTTCAACTCTTGAGCTTGATCATGTTTCACTACTGTTTGTGTGCCGGAGCTCACAGCTGATTTGCTGTCCACCTCCACACCTCCCCCGCCATGTGCCTTCCAGCTCAGCCCTGCATCCCTCCCCAGCCTTGTGAAAGTATGACTGACAAATGAAAATGGAACATATGTACAATGTTCAGTGTGATGTATATAAACACACGCACGTGTTGCAAAATGATTAGATCAAGCTAATTAACATCCAGCATACCTTTTGTTGTTCTTGTTGTGGTACTGGGGATTGATCTAGGGATGCTCTACCACTAAGCCATACCCCAAGCCATTTTTATTTTTTATTTTGAGACAAGGTCTCACTAAGTTTCCCAGGCTGGCCTTGAACTTGTGATCCTGCCTCAGCTTCCCAAGTAGCTTGGATTATAGACATGTGGCACTACACCCAGCACTTATCTTTTTTTATGGTATAATCTTTTTTTTTAATAGTGGGAACATTTAAAATCTCTTAGCAGTCTTCCATCGCAGTCATGACTCCCATAATAATGGGGTCTGCTCTGATTTAACATATCATTAGGCAATTTTATAATTATGTGAACATCACAGAATGGATATACACAAACTGAGATGGCTAACCTGTGACTATGCAGTATAATCTTATGGGACCACTGTCCTTATGTGGTTCTTTGTTGACCAAAAGGTTATTTGGTGCATGACTACATATAATACCTTATTATTAACTATAGTCATGATAGATCTCCAGAAATTATTCATCCTAACTGATTTGCATTCATCTTGTTTTTTTAAAATTTTTAGTTATAGATGGACACAATATCTTTATTTATTTTTATGTGGTGCTAAGGATCAAACCCAGTGCCTCATATGTGCGAGGCAAGTGCTCTGCCACTGAGCCACAACCCCAGCCCCCGTCTTGTTTTTTTACAATTAATTTATTTTTAAACTCTTATTTCTCCTGAGTTGCTGCCTCTCTATTCTTTTTTTGTTTTTGGCATTAGGAAACTAACCCAGGGGCACTTAACCCCTGAGCCACATCCCCAGCCCTTTTTATTTTGAGACAGGGTCTTACCAAGTTGGTTAAGGGCCTCACTAATTGTTTTGAGACAGGGTAATTATTTTGAGACAGGGTCTCACCAAGTTGGTAAGGGCCTCACTAATTGTTGAGGCTGGCTGTGAATTCCCTATCCTCTTGCCTCAGTCTCCCTAGCTGCTGGGATTATCAGCATGAGCCACCATGCCTGGCTTGCTGCCTACCTATTCTACCTAGTTGAGTGGTAAGTGGCTTACATCCTTGGTAGGGAGGAAACAAGGTACACACAAATAGATAAATGCATAAAGCTCTGAATAATTATTACTATAATAATAATAATTAATATTATATATAATATAATAATAATTATACCAGACAGCCTCTGGTACTGGGTTTTACAAATGATATCCTCCCAGAAGTGTCTCAGAGGACAGCTTCATAAACTTTAATGTGGACCCCAGTCATCTGGAGACCTTGCTAACATGTATACTTTGAATCAGTAAGTCTGGGATAGGGCCTGAGAATCTATGTTTCTAAAAAGTTATTATTTTTGTGGTGTTGGGGATTGAACCCAAGTCCCTGGCATGCTAGACATTCACCACTAAATATAGCCAGAGCAACTGAAAGATTTCTCCTTTTTCCTTCCCTCCCTCCCTTTCTTCCTCTGAGCCACATCCCCGGCCCTTTTTATTTTTTATTTTGAGACAAGGTCTCACTAAGTTGCTTAGGGCTTTGCTAAATTGCTGAGGTTGGCCTCTGGTCTCAGCCTCCTGAGTAGCTGTGAATTACAGGTGTGTGCCACTGATCCTGGCACAACTGATAAGATTTTTTTTTTTTGGTACTGGAGATTGAACTCAGGGTCACTCGACCACTAAGCCACATCCCCAGCCCTATTTTGTGTTTTATGTAGAGACAGGGTTTCACTGAGTTGCTTAGCACCTCGCCCTTGCTGAGTCTGGCTTTGAACTCACGATCCTCTGGTCTCAGTCTCCCAAAGTGCTGGGATTACAGGTGTGCGCCACTGTGCCCGGCTCTGATAGATTTTTAAACAAGGCCAATGCTGCTGGTTCATGAATGCTCTTGAGTAGTTAGGCCTTAGAAAACTATCTTAAGAACTTCTTGGGGGCTGGGATTGTAGCTCAGCGGTAGAACGCTTGCCTCGCATGCGTGAGGCCCTGGGTTCGATCCTCAGCACCACGTACAAAGCAATATAATAAAGACATTGTGTTCATCTACAAATAAAAATAAAAAAAAAATCTTTAAAAAAAAAAAAAAAAAAAAAA